>VWZV01009962.1:0-111633 GCA_013397155.1 Irena cyanogastra | reverse complement strand
TTTTTTTTAATTAAGACTTGTTTTTCCAATTCGAATGTGAAATCCACTGTGGGATCCCGCTGCTGCCCACTTGTGCAGGAGGATTGGAGCTTCCCCTGTGGGTTCCTCTGGAGTTTTTGTAGTAGCTCCCTCCTTCATGGAGTCAGACTGTGGAAGTCATAAAATAGCGACTTCTAGTCGCAAAGAATAATGCCACCAGAGATGTGGCTCCAAATTCGGGCTGTGCGAAAATGAATTTTCAGAATGATAGCCTGGAAGAAGAGTAATTTCTGTTTGAATTTTTTTTTTTTTTAAATTGTATAAACTGTTGCTTCAGAGTAAATAAAAATGTTTGACTGTAACTGTTTCCTAGCAAAATACCAGTTGCTTTGTATTAACTAAAGTATTAAGGACTCAGCATAAAAGTCAGTCTGCCATAACTAATAGTGTCAGGGACTTTGTGTAAGTCATAACAAAAACAAAGATGAGCAGTAGAACTAATTCACATAGAGGCTACAGTAATCTGCAAGGTTGTTAGTTATGTAATTTAAATATAATTTTCTTGTAATACAAGTTCTTTAAGTGGATAACTATCTACTTACATTTTAAGGTGAACTGACTACATTGGTGTCCACATTTCCAGAAGCAGCTCATTTTGGTCCCTGTACATTTATACATTCTATGGCACCTCCTCTTTCTACAAATTACTGTGTCACTGAAAGAGAATTTTTAATATGTGTTAATGATCTGTAATAGATTTTATCCTAAAACTCTGCTTCCACACTTCAGATCAATTCATAGTGGCCCTAAGCCATGCCACTATATATTCTGTCTTCACTGTATTTGAGGGTAGGTCACAGAAAGAATTCTTTGTAGGAATATGATTTTTTGCAAAGGTGCATTATTAACTCAAGGAAATGGAGTGAATGAAGCGGGACTCGGGGATGTGTTAAAACCCAGCCTACATAACCAGGCAATATTGTATACTTGTACTAGAATATGCCTCTGAATATAGAAGTCTCCTCCCTAGAGAGTCATCTCTCTTGAAAGACTGTAAATTTGATTATAATTTACTTTCCTCAAAAGAAGATTTATTTCCCTGTTCTTCATTCTCCTAATGAGCATCTGTTTGGGACAGCATTTTCCTTGTCAAATGAATGTGAATGCCTTAACAATTATCTCATTAGACTATTTGATTATATTTTTCATTAAACATCTTCAACAAGGAAACTTAGAGCTTAGGATCAATGAAAAATATAATTACCATCTTCATCTACTGTGCATTTTACAGGGATGCAAATACATGGAAAACATTGTCATAACTTTAGAAACTTCTTACATCATTGACTAAGAGAAAGACACAGCATGTTGTGCACAAAGACTGGTGCCTTGGAATGCCTCCACTGTGGGAAAATGAAATGACTTTTGTCACTGCGGTGCTTGTGGATTTGTTGTGAACACATTTCCTCTAAAGATTGACATTCCAGCACTTATGAGATTCCTGAGTGTGGCTTTTTCCTTAGCTGTTCAGAGGAAGTTTCCACGCTAATCAGAGTTGCAAACATTAAATTTTCCTCTGAAGAGATTGTCTGGAAAATAGATGTCCTCTAAGTACTCCACCATCAAAATCTTGCATCATTTACTTTTATAGCTTATGTTTAATGTAGTGCAACTTTGCTTAAGGAAAAAAAAAAACAACAAAAAAACAGGAGCCAATTTTTATTATGTTCATGTTGAAACTTCCTTAATAAAAAGTTGGGTCTCTATCTATGCCTAAAACTGGGATATTCAAGAGCACCTCCAAGTTCCTGATACATGTCTGGCACCTTGACTGTGTATTAGGATAAAACCTGTACATAAACTGGACAGAATCATCCCTTAAGCTCAAGAGTGTGGGCAGCTGAGAACCAAAAATTGTGTGGCCTGCTGCAGTGTATATGTAAAGGCCAGTTTAGAGGGAGACTAAGTCTGACAATTCACACTTTGCAACTAAGAAAAGCCATAAAAAAAAGGAAAAAAGAAAAAAGCCCACCATAGGTGCATCTTACAGTAATTCACACACTTGGCCCACAAAGAACCTTTTGATTGTCTGTATTAGGTGTTGTCCTTATATTATCTAAAAGATCCTAAGAAAATTACATGAGTGGCTCAGAAAGAAACACCAAAGAGAAATAGATACCACAAAGATTAAATCTCTGGGAAATATTAAGGCAGTACAGTGACTGTCTGGGATTTTCAAAAGTGACAATTAATTCTGGGTGTTTCCCAGTTTTGGTGCACAAATGGGGACCTTATTTTCAAGAAGTACAGAACAAGTGATATCTGAACTTTGGCAGCTTGATTCAGAGATCCCTTAAAACTTAAAACTACTGGCCATTTTATGTTCTCTGGCTAAATCACAACCAAGGAATAAGGAAAACACTGCCTACAAACATTTGCTGAGGCTCAATGCCAGTGGGAGGAAGTATTTTCAGTGCCCATCTGCAATGAAATCCATTTGTAGGCTAGTGCCAGTGAAGTCCATAGTGCTCCTGTTGGCCCCATATCAGTACTGTTGCAAAAAAGAGGCCTAAGATATATTTGGGAGTATTGGTACCTTGTTAAAAAAAAAAACAAAACGAGTTTGCTAGGAAAGAAGTTCTTACACCGAGACTTACAGCTCTTGAGGATAATCTTCAAGAAAATCTAATTTACAGGAGCTAATTAGCTCTAGATACTTAAAACCAGACTGGTTGAAATAGTAGTAAATATACAGTAGAAAACAATCTTGCCCAGACAGAAACTACTTGTTCAAACTGGTCCTCTCTGCATTTAACTTTGGAGCCTATCTTAATGAAGGTTTTGTTTAGGAATATTACAGTGAAGAGTTAAATCAGAGCAGCAGAAGAGAGACATTAAAATGTATAGGGAGAGTAGGAGAAAAGGACTTGTTTTCATTTGAGATTTGAAATGAGATGAAGGGTCACCAAGACTGAGAAAGACACAAAGGCTGTCCCAGACTGCAGCCTGTTTGGAAGAAAAGGCTCTCACATCAACAGTAGCTAGATTGTGTGGAGGGACAGACCAAAGTCTAGACAAGTTGCCAGGGGCACAGGGGGGCACAGAGAAAAAAGACTTTTTTTTTCCAAAATTGTAGTGTTTCTATAATTTCTATAATTCTATAATTGATGACTCTCTGCTGACCAAATTGTTAAGTCCAGACATTGTGGAGTTTGAATAGTCTTCTGTTGTAGCTCTCCAGTGTCTACAAGCACTGTGCTTGTCTTCAATTGATTCATTCCTCTTGCTGCATTGCAACTCAGCATCATCCTGTGTGCAAGTGATAGCACAACTTCTGCTGAACATGGCGAGAGCTCCCTCAAACAGAGAAGGAGTGACTTGTACTGATGTCTTAAGCAGCTGGAACAGAGGACAGACAAAGTTAGGGGGAATAAAAGGATATTTATTAAAGAGCCTTCACAGGTTACACCCTGGCAGTTACCAGAGCCACAGCTCTGGCTCTGCCTGGATGGCTCTAAGATGGAAGCAAAAGAGGGCTTGGTTGTAAGATCTCACATTTCTATAAGTTTTGGTCAATTAGCATATTGGAGCTAATTGTCCAATTAACAGCCCCAGCCCATGAAGTCCCATCCTTCTTGTGTCTCTCTCTTCTGCCCACGTTGTTTATACTCTTTGGCCTGAGACCTGGATCAACTGTCCTTGGGTCCCCGGCTAGAGTTGTTGTGTCTACTTCCTCTGTGGATAGAGTTTACTATCCCCTTCTATGAAAACCCAAACCCACAAACCAAAGCAGCACAAAGTCAAAAAAGGAAAAAATAAAAGCTAGAACCCAAGGTATCAGTACAAATGACAGCTTTATATTTGGCTGTTATCTTCAGTACTCACAGATCGACAAGAAATGCTGCTTATTTGTAGTGGTGAATTCTGGGGGTCATCCATTGTTTTTGGTTTTGGTTTCATGGAAGGAAAGTTGCACAGTGACAGTTTCAGTAGGTGGATGTCTGCAGGCAAGCAATCCAACACCTAGTTCCAGCATTTACAGCGTGTGCACGGCTTTATCCCACTTCCAGAGCTGTTGAAATTCCTCAGGCTATGCACGTGAATTTTTTCTGCTTGATCAAATCCCACTTTGCTAAGGTGATAGAAATGACTGGAAACTAAATTGTTCATACTCATCTTTAAGGATTGCATGATTTTGCTATTTTTGACTATCAAATATGTGCATATTTGGGTGGGTGATTTTGAACCTAACTGGAAGGGATGGGAACTGAATGTAGTAATTGCAGTGCTTTTCATTACAAGGTAGTAAACTCAGTAAAAGTTAGCAAACCACATTAACATAACCCAACCTTCTTTTTCCTGACTTTTTTACCACTGATTGTTGACATCTGTGAGATTTTTTTTTCCAGTTTCTGTCATGGATAGCATTCACTCAGGGACACTGGTTATAGCAACAGTGCAACAAACTCTTGGGTCCTGAAAATTGTGCTCAATATTTTCTTTATGAATTTTTTATGTCCCCAGTGCCATCTTTACAGAGGCAATACCAGGGTCCTTGCATTTCCTAGTAGAAGCCAAAGGTACATAAACAAATGTCTGACATTGGAGGTGATGAAATATTTCAGTAAAGGTTGAAATATCTATGGATGAAGAGATAATAATAAGATACACTGATGAAAGCATGTTTGTTGGGTCATTAAATGCTTTGGAAAACCAGCAAAAAAAGTTTGAAGATAGAGTCCAGGAAAGCATAGCGAGAGAGACATAGAATTAAAGAAGTAGAATCCCTGTATAAACTACTAAAGGAGCTATCAAAGAGTCAGAATAAAACAAAAATAAGAAAATATATCTGATAACATAGAAATATTGCACTTACTGTAACAGTGCTTGAATTTATTTTCATACTCATAAAAATTTTTTCTGCTTGTCTGTAAATCACTTCAGGGTATCATTCTCCACAAGACTTCCACCAGAATTATTCCAGAGTAATTCTATTGAAATCTGTGGAATTAGTCCGGTTTTGCATTGAAGTTACAGTGACCATAATTTGACTGCAGGTGACAATTACTGTGACACCTATTTACTCTATAAACCATTGTAATTTATATTTATGTTCACATTTGCCATAAAAAGCTGTGAACTAATTTGACCAAAAAGCTGTCTTGTGTTCTATGTAATAATAAGGATTATTTTAATATACTTCTTCAACATTATTGTACAAAACTGTGCTTTTAAAAGCTGTGTGCCGGGATATCTGATGATAAGTTTGGTTTGACTAGGTAAAAAGCTATTTTGTCATACTGAAGGGATTGAGTTCCACCCTAGAAGACAACCTTTCAAACACCCCCTGAAGTGAATTGCTTTTAACTTTATTGGAATAATAAGCAATAATAAGTGTGTGCTTTTGCATTTGTGCAAGCATTTTTTCAGGATTTTGTCTTGCTTTCTTAATTGCTTATTAACACCAAGCTTTCATGGTAATTTTATACTTTTTTTGAAAGTCATTATCAATTAGTTTTGCTCTCATGGATTTTAAATCAGATGTCTTTTAAAAAGAAAGATATATGCTTTTGAAGAAGAGAACTCCTCCCACAGAGTGAGTGGCATCCCTTCATCCTGGTAGATTTTATCTCCACTAATACATAGTCCAGCCACTCTATCTGACTTCTGTGATAATTGCATGTGAACAGCTTGTGAAAGTCTAACACTTTGGTGATTAAAAAATTATATTGATTAATATAATTGTCATAATTTTTGGACAATCCTTTCCAACTTCCATTTAGTTGCGTCACACTGCTTCTCTTAGTAATGTTTTACTGCTTTGTTAACTGGAAAGTATTTTTGACATCTGAAGTAGATGGAGCAGTGTGATGGACAGTCTTCCTCATGCTTCTTTTGTACTATGTATTTCCACAACTTGAAACATAAATAGATTTTCGAAAAGTTATTAGCCCCAAAGAGAAATTTCTTTAGTATCTCCTGGCCATAAATTACTTTCAGAACAAGCAGAGACAGGAAACAATTTGTAACAGAAACACACCCTTGGAAAAGTTTCTCGCTTCTCAGAGACAGGTCATCCTTTAATCCCTGTGAAGGAAACCCTTGACAATTGGGGTGAAGTGTTAATGAATTGCTTAATTTTCAATTCTGCCTTTATAATCCTAATTATATATTTTTATGTATGCCTGATAATATTTTGGCATCTGTAACTCCTGCCTCTTGAAGCTTTCAAAGCAGGTGGCTATATGGGATTTGCTAAATCTCATAATACATGGAAGGGTAAAATTATCCACATTTCAAAGAAGGAAAAGCTGAGGCATGGCTTGATATATTCAGGGTTATGCAGGAAACTTGGTGTGAAGTACTGACTTGGTGTAAAGTTTTGACTCCCAATCCCACATTCTTCCTCCAGAAGAGCTGGCAGTCAGAAGGAGTCCGACTCTAGCTCTTCTGGGAGGTTTTCCTCTGGCTACATGTAGCAGTAGTTAATAATCTATTTTCACTTTACTACCTTCCATAGTGAGTTCTGTATCTTTTTTTCAATTTAAAACGTGCTCTTTTCTCCCTGCAACTGTGGAGATTGTTCGGTAGAAGATTATCTTATTTAAATTTCAAAGGGCTTCTTTGTAAAATACTTCCTTATGGTGGAACCACTAGTTTATGCTTTTAAATAAAATCTTTACTCAGCATGTTTAAAAATTACAGGGCATTGCACACAAGGAGCATTTCAGGCTACATTTGCAAGCAAATTTAGTGTGTACAAATGCAGTCAGAGCATAAGAATGTTGTGATCTCCTGAGTAACCTCTGTTGTTCTGAAGTTGCCACTAATGTACACAAGCCACCTAAAAAATCAAAGAAGCTGTATCTCATTCCTTTTGCTTGGCAGCTTGTACTTTTAAGAACGCAAGCACAAAATGTACCACATATCCTTACTTATCACATGACTAATTACAGTCCAGCTGCTTTACACTCAGGGAATGCATCTCGTTATGTCAATTACAATCGGGCATCATCAGGTCCACACAGTTTTGGCTGAGTTCATTAACAGGAGAAATGCAGGGTGAACTGAAGCAACAGCATGTGGTACCTGTCTCTTCATAACATCATTAAACCCAAAAGCACTTCAAACACCTTCTTTTCAAAGTTAGCCCCAGCAGTCCATGTCATCAGGGAAAAGGGACAGAAGTGTACAGTTGGCAAGAGGAAATTCTGCTAATTCCAGTGCTTGCTTTTGTGTCTGGACAGGACAGTCTGTGACACAATATTTGGGTGATGAGAAAACACAGCCACCCATGAGATATTCTCTGTCTTTTATCACCACTGGTGTTAAGAATAATCTAACTCTAAAATAAAAGAAGCTTTTAAAAGTGTTTTATTTCTATTTAGTGGGAAACATGGATTTTTTTCTGTTTCTTGAGCTAGGATTTGACTGTATTGTCCACATCTCAATGTAATTTATCCCATTGCATGGAAAGAGAAAATAATAGTGCTCTAGGGAAGGCACACTGACCATGAATGCAAAATATGTTGAAGTGATATGTCCAAATCATACAGCATTCCATGACAGCACATCATAACCACATTACCAATTTAAGATGGAGGAAAAAAAAAAGAGTTGTCATTAACTGACAACTGAACCTTCGGAGTGCTTTTATCACTTAGATTATGCTATTGCACAACTACAAATAACACTTAGTCCCCTGTGATACATATCATAGTCGGTCTACCTGAAGTCAGAATTGGGAAACTGCCATTATTTACAGAGAAAAATACAGGCATATGCTTGTCCACAGCATATTTTCTTGACCTCATGTACCAAAAGTCCATCAAGATGTACCCTGACAACTTCAAGGACAGCACACTAATAGAAAAAAAAATAAATTCAGGGGAATGCATTAAAATGCGGTATGACCAAATCTATCTCTAATTTACCTGCTTTGTATGAGAGTTTAAGAGGAAGCTTAAGACAAGTGGGTTAACCTGTGTTATTGGATCAAACCATTGGGAGAAGTCTCTCTTCTGTTACAGGAACTCTCTGGCATCAATTGTTTCCTTTACAACTTTTAAATAGACTCATTCTCTCTAAGGCTTATCAGGCAGAGATTTAGACAAGCAAACTTAGCCATATGTTCTGCACATTCAGGAAACAAAATATGAATAAATATATTTTTCATTTCCTATTTTAATCTTAGTGAAATTATCGTTGCTAGATAACTGCACGAATACGTTAAGTATCAAATCACCAGAGGAAGAAACCCCTGTATTTCTTAAGCTGTATAATAATGGGAGTAAAACATAATTTATTGAAAATTATTTTCTCTGAAGATTGCTGAAAATTTGCAGAATTTATCTGTTCCTGGAGAAAAAGATTGGTATTTTTAAAGATAGTTTTTAAGATTTATACTCGCTACTGGTATGGCTGCCTTATTCTGATATGAGCAGTGTATTTTCTCTAAGAAAGCCTGAGAGGTTCCAATATTGTCATTTTTCTTCATTCTAAAGAGAAGCTGACATGGCATTACTCAATTTTAATATTACTCAAAGGTCTTCTTTTTGACAGTAGGCTGGTCAGTGTCACAATATTCAACAAACTTACCTGGAACGAGGCTGAGAATTGGAACATCAGCTCAAGAGTTTCTGAAATGTTTAGCCAGAGAAGTCCTGCCCTCTAATTTAAGATTTTTCTGCACATAAACTGTGAAATTATTTTTTAAGTGGTCTGATCAGCAGTTGTGTAAATAAACATGAGTCCATATGATTTGGTTATTGAGTCCTTGACATTATTCCAGCAGACCAAGTGAGTGCAAACCCAAGCTAAATGCAGTGGTTGCTCTTCCATGAGCAGGCAATCCAAATTTGGGAGGTAAAAGTACGTGTAGATGGCAAGTAAGAAAAACTAAGATTTTCTTGCTTGTTGGGCATTAAATTGGAATCC
Source organism: Irena cyanogastra (assembly GCA_013397155.1). Classification (NCBI taxonomy): domain Eukaryota; kingdom Metazoa; phylum Chordata; class Aves; order Passeriformes; family Irenidae; genus Irena; species Irena cyanogastra. The sequence goes on along the minus strand of VWZV01009962.1, from coordinate 102,717 downwards.
TTTGAGTATTGCTATGCATAAAATGTTACTGAGAAGAGAGGTACTTACCAAAAGAAAACCAGGGAGGACCAGAGCAGTCTATGATGTAGTTTGGAAAAGGCAAAAAAAGGAATCACTTTCAAAATTCCACTCTATGGGCAGGTATTTTTTTAGTTCTCAAATCCTTTGTGGTTAAGAGTTGTCCTTTCTCGAGCAAAAATTAAGAAACAAACAACCTGTAAGGGGGTCTTAAACACTAAATACATGAGCCATCAGCAAACCAGCAGTCATTTGAGTTATGCACATGCACTTCCTCTCAACTCACTCCAGCCTGCAGCAGGGGTTTCCTGTTACATCCCTGCACCTTGGTCTCGTTCCCTGCTGTAAATCGATACAGTGCAGGAGACTTCACTGGAGATGAAGGACTCCTGGCTGTGCCCCACATGCAACATCCATGTGATCGGCTCTTGGAAGCTAAACATTCCCAGATCCAGGGAGGTTAGAGGTCTGTGGCTGGTCCACACTCTTTCTCCAGGAGTACAGATGAGATGACTTCACTCTTGCTTGCCTTCTTAGCCATTTCTTTGCCCAAGAAATGCTTGCTGCTCGTGGGTTTGTAGTTCTCTACAGACTTGTTTCATCTTTTGACTTGAAACATTCTATATACTTCTATCCACCTGCTCATCTCTTTCCATCTCTTTTCTGTCCTGCTCGGACTGGGAGCTGCTTTCACCAATGGTGCACCATCTACTTTATTTTATACAGAGAAAACATAATTTCAAAGGAGTTTTTTTTTTTTTGTTTGAAGTGCATTAGCACTCCAATGCCAGTGTCATTTGTCCTTCTATAAAATTCTTCTGATGTTCAAATATGGTATGAAGCATAGGAAACATAATAAGAATTAATCTGTTTTAGAAGATGGAATTCAATGTGGATTTTCTCTGAAAGGAGATATTCCAAGTTAATTTACTGATACTGCCACAAATACACTGAAGGCGATGGAGCTGCACTGATTAACTATGCCTGCTAAAAGTCAGACTGACGTCCTTGTTGCCATTGGTTGTGTAATAATTACCCAAGAAGAGGCTCAGAGGATATTTTTTATGACATTGCTGGAAAGCTTTGTGTTATGGAATGTTAGCAAAACAGTAATCCAAAAGCAGGGATCAATGTACTTGCCCACTTGTAACTGCCTTAACACTGCAGGTACTATTTTCTGCCTCAGAAACATGTTTTACTGCAAACCTGTTCCACAGACACTTCAAGTCAAGTAGTTAAATGTTCAAAAAAAGAAATCTGAAACTCTGCTGATTTTGTTCATTTTGTCTTGGGAATGCTGCAGACTGCAATATATTTCTTTACACAAAGGACTGTAGCATCTGATGTGCATCTGTTCTGGTCTGAAGGAAACAAAGCAGTTCCCTTTTTACCCTGTTCATCTCTTTCATTGCTAAAGCAAATAATGAACAAAAGCAGATAGTCTCACAAATGCATTTGAAATTAGCATGCCATTTAATCTTTCAGTCTAATATTTTGCTGTCTGCATGACTGGCTGTTAAGCCTGTGTTATATTCTATATAATCTGTTTCAAGTACTTGCAGTGAAGCTGCATTGTCTTGGCACAGGTAGCACACCATTTACATGAATGCTGTGACCAAAACCTCCATCTCCTTCCAATTCCAGAAAGGCAGCTTTCAGCAGTAACCCCATGGTCCTGTAATGATGTTTAAATAAACAGAAGGGTGTGGCTGAAATTCCAGTACTAATCATATAAAATACTTTCATGGATGTATTTCCTCTGTACTCTCTTTTACTTTTGTTGTAGCTAAATTTACCTGTATTCTCTTGCTAGCTTCTGCATGCTTCAGCATCCATAAATGAGTTAATAACAAATCCCTTACCTCTGTTTCTCCATTCTTTGGCATGCAAGGTAACTTTTTATAATTTATAATGAGTTGATATCCAACTTTACAGATTCCTAAATGCAGGGAGGTTCAAGCAAATTTGTTTCAGACTATGTGCAGAATAATAAAAAAAATATTTGCATTGTCAGCATAACAAAAGTACTTTAATGTACATCTTAGTGTTGTTACTTGCAACCCCTTGGACAATCTCTTATTTCTGATAAAAACAGGTAGGGAAAAGGGAGGTGATTGATTTCCTGGACATGATTTAAGTGGAGTTGTAGCCATCTTGGGAAGTTTAGCTCCAAATGTCAGAGACTGAATTTGCAACTTGTTTCAGATAACACTCACAGACGGCCTGTTCTGATTTGCAGCACTTCTAACTAAGAGAAGTGGGGAATCACAGGGTGCTGTGGATAACAGAGCCATTATGCAAATGTACAACCTTAGAGTTGTGCTGTTTGCATCAATAGTTTTGCAAAAACCTAATGCGGATACAAAATGAGTTTCAGATTTTCCTCAATAAAACCTGGTGTAATATTCTGGTGGTGCTGAAACTTCAACCAACTGTTGGAAATGATAGGCATTTCATTTATATCTAGTATTCTAACCAAAATTACAAGAAAACAAATGACCAAGATAAAATATGAAAATAACTTCTTTTTTTTTTTTAACTGAGAGTACTTTCCTATTTCCGTTCTAATCAAATCTCTCATTGAATAAAATCACAGCTTTATATAAAAAGTATTTATGAAGAATGTCTGGAGGAAAGACAAAGTGAGTTGTGGTTTTTCAGTAGTTAAAATAACCCAGTTGTAATGAAAGCACCAGAGTAAGTATAGGCAACATTTTTATACCATTCCTCAATATCAAAATAATTGAATATAAACAAAATAGAGTTAACCCTGGCAGTAAATTGTTTTCTTCTTCAGTATATTATTCAATCTTCAATTATCTTGTAAAGGAAGTGGCTGGAAATATGGTATCATGTCAAATGTTTACTACCACAAGCCAGAGTATTCCCACAGCACAGAAATTGACCAAATCCAGTATATCTACATTGGAAGACTAAGTATTTTTTATTTGCTTCACTGTTTTCCAGAGGGCAATTGCCAAACATGGCTGCACTTCATTTGATTATAATGATACTCTTGTAAAGCAGGGCTTGAGAAGTGAAAGTGCATGAAGGTCCACACCATGACTGATTTCAAAGACTTCCTTTTATTTTAAGTCACAAACAGAGTTACTCATACAGAGAAATTTTTAAATCTTGAGCCTCTTTTTGTTTCTTTCTTAAAAAAATATAATTAGTTCAGGATGGAAGACACATGTAAGTAATTTCCTGAAATTATTATACTTTTCTGAAAATCTGGTGGTGGTTGGATTGCAGGGAGCAGAGAAAAAGATGGAGCTGTCAGACTCTTGCACCATACTACTATAGAGAAACTGTATTTAACTCCTTCTCACACCAGAAAAAGATCAGTCACTATCAGTTAAAAAGAAAAAATGAACCTAAGCTGCTATTTATTTAGTTACATTGCAGAAAATAATTACATTTAAGTCTCACCAGATAAGGAGTTTCTTTCTCAGCCTTCATCTCTGTATAAAGCTTGACCTTGATTCTGACCTTGTTCAGCCAAATCTCCTCTTAGACAGTGAAGGAGGAGTTTTTGTTTGAAGAGGGGGTCCTGTGTGAGTGGTGTTAGTGAAGGAGAATGTACACATGAGGTCTGAGGTGTAGAAATTACTGCAGCAAGTATCTGAATTTCCCTTTCCCACTGAGGTTTTAGCTCTATTCTGCTGTTGCATCCATGACTGAGAGGAGGAGGAGACTGTAATGCATCTCACTAGTGAATGCTGCTCCTGCAACATTTTGTCCTGAAAGGGCAAGACAAGATTTTAGTGTGTTAAGAACACGGAGGGAAAGAGTTAAACTTTAAAGGGTACTTTATAGTATGCACCTCCCATACTTTTTCACTGTCACACTAGCCCTTTTATTTGTTATTTTAAGTTCTGCTCAGAAGAATAGTAATTTTATTTCCCAGCTTTAAGAGCTGCCTTATCTTTTAATTTGAAGCTCTCTGAATGGGTAGGTCAGAACCATGTGAGTTTGTTAGAAGAGGCCTCCCATAGGCAGACCACAGACTAGTTCTTAGCCTGTCTGACAATAAACATTCCAGTTCCCACTACTGAACCTCAGGGAAAATATTATGTGCCAACTGAAACAAAACATACAAGTCAAATTATTTGAGATCAAAGGCCACAACCCCCAAACCAGCAATTGTTCACAGAGCACCATACAGAATCAAAGAACTCCCCCTGCGATGGAGAGGAATGATGGGGAATCTACTGCCTTTCTGCAGTGCAAAACTATCACACCTGTATTCACACAGTGGGACAATGCACTGGCCACTCCCAGCTCTCCCTTTCTCCTTACTCTGATGTGCATTCCTGGGTGTAAACCTTTTAGGGATAATCTTACACATGGTTACAAAAGCCTAAATCTTCGAAAACGCAAGTGGCATTTAACCAACTTTTGGCCTGGGCAGAGGGTGAAGTTCTGATTTGGTGTTATTAACAACCACTTGCCTCCAGGGAGACTGTTTCCCTTTAGCGGGTGTTCCTTTATGCTCATTAAACTTGGTATTTCCTAAAAGAGTGAAGACTGAGACCAGCTGTCAGGTTGTCAGGTATTTATTCATCAGTTCAAAATCCTGAACACAGCATCAACAACCAAATTGCCTGTAGTGTCAGAGCTGTTTTAACCAGCTACTCATCAGTCCAATAATGTATCAGTTCATTTGGGTCGATTATTGCAAAAAAAATGCCACTGTGGTAGATTAATTTGTTAATACTACTGAGGCAATTGTGCTCCTCAGCAGTTAAAAAGAGTGGAGGAAAGAGAACATAAAATATTCTCTGCATTGCTGTGACATGGGGGCAAGTCTACACCCTTATTTCAGTGTTGTGTTGTAAGACAAAAAAAAAAAAAGGAAAAGCTATTGTGACAAAATGTTTCCAGGGATATTTTCTCCAAACACCACACTAATTGTAATGAACTGCTGCCTACATGCAATGTCATTTACTTTTTTAACTTGCCTCAGAACATACTAAGCACTGTGATACAGCTAACTCACACACACTTAGCACAGATAAGAGGTAATTCCTGCTTAAAGAAACACCTGACAGAAACTCACTGCCTAAGACACAGCTTGGTGGATTCTATTTTATAAAAAATTTGGTAAGGAAATATTTTTCTTTTGGCTTGTCGAATGAATTGCACTTTTTCAGTTAGTGGCTATGTTGTTATTACTCTGACTGTTCTTCCTCTTAATGCTCTTCCATGAAGAAAAAAAGTGCTCTTGTGTGCATTTACTGTGTTATGTACCTGTTCCCTGCACAGTAACTCTAGACCACCTCAAACATCAAATCAATGACAATATGAATTTCTCACATGGACTTCACTAGTTAGTGCAAATCATTAGCTCCTTACAGTAAAATTGCAATGTTGATGCTGCAATATTTTTTTCTTTACTTGTAATACACTTCTTACAGGCAATGTAGCAGGAATTTGCATGTGATCATAATTCCAAATGGCTTCTCTGACACGGTGAAATGAGAGATGTGATAATTACTGAATACTGTTATCTTTAAGAGAACTCATTTCCTGAGCTGATGGAGTAGCCCCTAATAAATAAAGGTACTAGAGCAGGAAACAGAAGATGAAAAGCTGTATCAAAGCTGGCAAGATGTGTGGTTTTTAAAATGTCACAATGTTTGCTCTATGTGGGAGCAGCAGGTTCACTTGTAGAGATTTAAATGAAAGTTTAGCCCATTACTAGTAGTCATTGGCTGTTTCCCAAAGTTGTTTTAGAGATAAGGAAAAATTATTAATTAATTAATATTAGGATAACTTTGATCTCTATAGTTTGGTGGTACTGGTGAGGCCCCATCTGGAGTGCTGTGTCCAGCTTGGGAGTCCTCAGCACAGAACCTGTGGGAGTGAGTCCAGGGGAGGCCATGAAGGTGATCAGAGGGCTGGAGCACCTCTCCTGTGGAGACAGGCTCAGGGAGCTGGGGTTGCTCAGCCTGGAGAAGAGAAGGCTCTGGGAAGACCTTAGAGCCCCTTCCAGTACCTAAAGATGCCTACAAAGGAGTTGGAGAGGGACTTTTTATAAGGTAGTACAGTGATAGGACAAGGGGGATTGGCTTTAAACTGAAAAAGGGCAGGTTTAGATTAGATACTGGGAAGCAATTCTTTACTATGGGGGCCCTGGGAGCTCAGGGCCTTTATAAACGAGGGGTTGGACAGAGCAACACACGATAGAACCAGTATGGCTAATTCATGCGTTCTCCCTTTATTATCTTGAAATGGCTGGTTATATAGAGATTCAGATAGTTTACAATAACAGGTTTTTTCTGATTGGTATACAAGGTGAAAAGGAATGCAAACATTTCTACTGTTAAGGCAGCTACAGTGATTACAATGCAACTGTTCTATCTAAAGTTAAAACACACCTTAATTAAAATTTCTTGCTGCACAACAGGCTTAATAACTTCTACACAGGCCTGAATCTAAGGCCTACACCCAGGACAGCTCAAAACCCACTCCAAAACAAAATCATGCCCAAGATCTCTGAGAATTTCTGTTACAGTGATGAGGCACTGGCACAAACTGCCCAGAGAATGCCTTTGTGTTAAAGTGAACATAAAAATAAAAAAGAAAACAAATAGAGCATAGATTTGACAATAACTCAACACAAAGGAATTTCCCAAAATGGCAGTGCTATCCAGCTGTCCTGCTGTCTGATGGCTGAGCTATCTAAAGTGAAGAGGAATGTGCTAACGTAAGTTGTCTATTTAGATGTAGCTTTGCATGCTCTGTTGGAAGAAGTTTTCACTACATAATTTCTAGTTGGTCACAGACCAGAGAGTTAAAAATGCCTAAAAGGTAATTGTCTGAATTATTTTTGGCCTCTTACTTTCAGGACTCCAAACAGTTTTGAAGAGACTGAGGGTGGCTAAATCTACCCACACCCCCAACTGGTTTAAGCACCACTTTCTTTTACCCCTTGGTTCTGCTTAGTTGACCATCTTTCTTATTATCCTCTAGTGCTACAGGGAGCCCTTTACACACAACCATACAGAAAAACTATGGGAAAGGGAAGAAAAAATAACAAAAACTTACTGAAAAAGTAGAATAATGCATTGCCCCTAAATCTGGATCATCTAAGAAATGCTCCAGACCATTAAGTGCACGATGAACTGTCCAGGATCCATCTGGCTGGAGAAGAAATCCAGCAAGCAGATGATTTATAGGCTAAAGAGCTTGCTAAAGTTTGCCCTTGCTGGAGCCTTAAGCACATTTGTGCCTTTAGATGTCACTGTTCACCTGCACCGCGCGTCCTCCTCGCTGAAGGGAGCTGTGTCTGTGTCACACCAGCCGAGTGCAGAAAAATTCCAAGGCTGCTCTGTGGCTACAGCTCTGCAGTACCACATTCAGAGGAGCAAGACAAGTGCAACATTACCCTGAGATGGGGGATCTGATCTAACACCGAGCAGAAGCTGGGACAACCAAGCTGGTTGTTTTCCTTCAGTAACACTGCACATTCTGATTTTTTAATATTTTTCCCCCTCCCCAGTTGCTGGATGCTCCTGTGAATTGGTTGCAACACAGTGTAAACTTGATGTACAGTCACAGTCCTGCTGGATTTAGTGTCACACAACAGTGGTAGTAAATTTTTTGCAGCACATGTGTGTGTGATAACTGCTGAGAAATCCAGCACTAAAAGTGATGGACAGCTTGGTGGTCCTGTCAGTTTGTTCATGCTCATAATTATGGCCAAGAAGGGAAATTAAAACAGCCTTCATGTATTTCAGAAATCACATGACAACGCTGGCAGATGAATTATTTTAGCAATGCATGCTGTAATTTGTGGTGTCCACTAACCCTCTCTTGTGCTTGTGACAAAATGTCATAAAGCTAAAATTGATGAGTACAACTGTCCTGAAACCTGACCAGCATCATCCCACTGACCCACCTGCAGCCAGCAGCATGGTATTGTGTTGCAGTGTTGTTCAAGATGTTACTTTTCTCCTTTCTGACGAAAAACATGGGAGTTCTGCACTTTGCCAAAAACTAGTGTTTTCCTTTATGTAGAGAATTATAATAATCCTTCAACTAACTGGCATTCCAGAAAGCCATGCACTAAAACCCTCAGAGTGCTCCTGCTTTGAGAACATAGGTGTACTTTCTGGTCTGTTACATGGCATTAGGATTGTGAAAATGAATTTGGACAATGTTCTGACTGCTTGGAACTCTGAAATCAGTGGTATTCAGACATTAGGTTTGATTCCTGGACTATTTCTCAAAATGCTTTTTGATTTTAAAACCAGAGCTTCTTCCTTTAGTCCACTCAGTGACATTGTGGACCCTACAGTACTTCCAATTTTACTGAAGAGAGCCCATACTCTGAATTTATCTGTGTTCAAACCCTATTAAGTCTGAATTGAGGCTGACATTAAGAAAGAGTTTCCATTCCCCCTGAACACCCATATGCACAAATCTTTCCCTGAAAGGCAAACTGTTCTCTGGAAAACAGATGTGGGGTAGGCACATTTAACAGCACCCTGTGGTGAAATACCTCCAGGATTTTCACTATTAGGGCACCTTGGATAAATATGCATGCTAAAAAAAAAAAAAAAAAAAGAAGAAAACCAAAAAATGAACATTTATTCTAGCTGTGATTTAGCATCCTGACGACACACTTAAAACATATCCTTTTCCTTCTAAGATGATGCAACTGAACTGAAAAGATAAGATTATTCCAAGAGCAGGGATATCATCTAGAGAATGCTGAGGACAAACCCATCAAAGCATAAGCATAAATGTATCTTCTAAGGCAAAAAATTCCAGAGGTGATCTCTCTGAACATTTGCTGATGGCAAATCAAAACTCAAAAGACATTTTTATAGGCTCTGCCATCAATTTGTTAATTACTATCAGCTTAATCTTGTAACATCAGACATGTCTCTATCTAGTTGGCATTAACAGCAGAAAGGGTCTTTGTGCAGCTCTTTACCTCATCTACACTTTAAGCCATTAACTGTTCTGGAAAACAAAAAGGTTATTTTGTTGCATCAGCTACTTCTTTGTAATTTCTTCCTCATGGGTTTGTAAGTATCAAAAATATTTTCCCTTATTTTTCACTGGTAGATGTGGAGCAGAGTAGGGAAAAACTTCACACATTTTAAATTTAGCCTGGAGGAACATTAAATGCCTACATTGTTAGTACCAGGCTTATGATGCAAGAAAGGCTAAAATCTTCCAGATAGCAACGATCAACCATTCCTCATAATGGGACTCACTTAACAAAAGCCCCAGTCTATCCATTAAATAGACATATTCAGAGAGGGAGCTATTTTATCCAGCACCCTAATTCCTGGATAAAATTTTGTATGTAAGTGCTCCTGGAATGGGGCAGAATGTCATAGGGAAGCATCAGGAGACAAAAAACCCTTCTTCCCAGCAGTCATTTTCAAAATAAGACAAATACATTAAGAAATTGGAATTCATTTACCAGCTAAACTTTCTCCCTGGCTTCTTCCATTGTACAGAAAATCATGTTTTCTTGGAGGCCGAGCAGTTTTGCAATTCAGGCTCTAAGCTATGCCATTAACAGAGGGGCTGGGAGAGCACGTTGAAAAGCAACAATCTCCTTCAAGTCTGTATGTACTTGAAGAGAGTCCCAGCCGCAAAGCAGTGGATGGAGAATCATTGCTTCCCAAGTATCAGCACATAGAAACAATAAAAACTGAACAGCCTTCAGCAAAGGGCTCCACAGGAGAAGCAAACCTGCACCTCTGCCATCAAACCAGGAAGCAAGTGACACATGCAGCCCACACAGTCCCACTTACCGCGAGGGCATTGCAGGCTGGTCTCAGTGCATCCAAAGGGGCTCCCAGTGCTGTGGTAAATGTCCAACAGCCGGAGCACAGGGCTGGTCACTGACCTTCATCCCCTTGGTCTGCCTCAAGCAGAGACCCCGGGGGGGTTTAGCAGAGGCACTTTGATCTCCTTCCACACAGAGGGTTCCACGGATCTGCCGCAGGCCTCAGCGTACGCGGGGTGCTCAGGCCAGCATGTGAACTTGTGGGGAGCTAAACCACACTTACAGCTTCAGAGCTGGGTTCGATGATGTGTAAATCACTGACATATGGCCATGAAAGTTGTATCTCCTGAAAAGGGCAAACCTCTCAAAAAAAGATGACCCTTCAATTCTTTCAAAAGGTACCCAGTAAAACAAAAAAGACGGTCCCTATATGAAATGGGTCCCCCCCCATTTTGCAGCAAGGATCACAAAGCCAAAATTCCCCAGCCACTGCAAATCAGACGTTTCTGTTAGATCAGTAGCTTAGCCAATCTCTGCACATACGAACTGGGAGAAGAATAGCAAGTCAAAACAAGAGTACTACTGTGCATAGTAGGCTTGAAACAACATTCAAGTACCAACAGCTATAAGAATTTCTTTCTTTACAGCTCTTACAAGGTGCTTTAATTCATCCTTTTCTGCAGCTCCCGCCTTCAAATTGTTTTGGCAGAAAGCTATTTGGGATTTTAATTTTCATCTCTATACATGATAAATCCAAATGTAAAAATATCCTTTGTGTATCATGGTTTGACTTGCTTGGAAATGTTATGGACATAGCTAGCTTGTGCAACAATTGAAAAACCAGCAACCTTTTCCAAATGATAGCACCTCTTTCCTATTTGTTCTTTTTTTAATCTAGAGTAAAGTGTGTTCAAATTTGTGCAAAATCAGTCTCCAAACAGTAACTCTGCAATTGGTATGGGGGTTTGGGGATTGGATTTTGTTTGTTTTTCTTCTGGGCTTGTTGTTGTTGGCTTGATTTTGGTTTATATTTTTTTAATGGGGGAAGAGCTGGGAGAGGGACTAGGTTTTACTTGGCAGATTTTCTTTGTTCTGACCAGTCGTGTCAGAATGAAATTTCCCCCACCCCCTCCAATATTCTTAGGCATGCAGCCAGAGGAATTACTCAAAGACAAAATGTCTCAGTCTCATATGTCTTAAGATACTTTTACATTTCTGTAGTACTCTAGATGCTTCTTAAATAAAGCCCACCCAAAGCAGCACTGAATTCAGTAATCCTGGCAATGTCCATGTGTTTACTGCTTTATCTGTGTCCCCTAGAAAGGGCTGAAGGAAAAGAAACAAGAAGCCAGGAGAGCTGTAGCAGCATTGTTTCCACCTTCTTCATTGATACCCTTCATGCCATTCAAACAGACTCCAGAATACACTACTTTAATTAGCAAAGCTTGTTTTAAAGTAAACAACACAAATACTCCTTATAGGACTGTCACAGTCTCCCCTGCTGGATATACAGGCTTTTTGGCAAGATCACATTCATACAGCATGAAATTCACCCATGGGCACGGTCCCGAGAAGGCCCTTGCACCTCTTTAACTTCCATTTAGCTGCTCTGGATAGGAGTGAGTGGTTTGTGGGATAAGGACAGTTTTCCTCCAAAAAAAAAAAGATGGTCCAAATCCACATCTGTAAAGATTATCAGTTTTACCATTGTAAGGTCATAAAGGTGTGATATAGGCGTCATGCATAGAGTACATACCATATTTCAATTGAGTCCTGTCCCTGAGTGACTTTGAGCCCCCATGAAAGTACAACGCACAACGCACCTGCAATGGAACCCTCGGTCGCCGCCTCTGCTGCATTGTGCTCTTTCCTGGGAACACTGCAAAGTCATTCATCAGACAGGAGTCAAGACAGCAGTGAGAAGAGTATCCTCATGAGGAAGCTCTGACAGGATTCCTTTCGACAAATGGGAGAACATGAGAGTCCCATTTCATTCAGTAATTGCTAAACAAACAGAAATCAGAAATCATTAATGTGACATTGACCCATAAAACACTGATCACTGAGGCCCTGTTCTCCCCTGTGCCACACACAGGAACAGCAGATGCTCAAAGTAAACAGGGTAAGAACAAAACAGTATGGAAATAATGTTGGTTCCTTAACAAATGTCTTACTGTAGTCCATTTATGCTGACTGACATCAGTTGTTCTTTTCAGTTATAACTGTGCAACAAAATCAGACATGTCTCATCTTCCAGTCTTGATACTGAGCTGTTGCTGATTTTTTTTTTGGTCAAGTTATTTAATTTTTCTTTTATTTTCTTTTAAATTTTTTTTTGTTTTTTTTTTTTTTTTCCTTGTTTACATCTACGTTTATCAACACTGATACATTACAGATCTTGTTAGTTATACTTTGAAGTCTGATCATGCAGAACTACAGGCAGGTGCAACTTAGATCTTATTACTGGATGGACATGGCAAGGTGAACAGTTGTTTTTGCTAGTTAAGATCTGGAGCTTTGTTACTGTTGTGGCTTAATGTATACTGGCCATAAGTCCCACTTACCCAATTTACTAAATATACATGATTCTATATGTACACTGAAACTTCCAGCACCCTCCTTTATCAACATGTGACTAACTTAGGAGAAGGTCAGAGGTCAACCATATTTAGGCAAACAGTAGCCTTATTGTAAAAGTTTTTAACAGAAATAGCATGTTGGATTATTACACATTAGCTACAGAGGAAGGAAAAAAAAAAATTCCATACAACTATTTACATTATAAACATCTTGCTTTCCAGAAGACAAGAATGGCCCTGTTCAGTGAAAATTAGCAAAAGAGACCTGTCTGAAATGATAAGCATGGTAAGGATACATTTATCTCCCAAACTGACTGTGTCTTCCTTCAGTATGTGCTTTTCAGCTTTTCCCTCTCAGGTAAAAAGGCACCATTAGCCTCAGTTGAAGTTTTTCAACATTCCTTTGTCGAATCAAACCCTCTTTAAAACTCAAACTTGCCACAGGCCAACGAGCCTGAACATGCATTAAGTTAAACATTTCACTTCTTGCAATCAATAGCTGATTAAAAAAAACCCCAAACCAACAACAAAAATCAAAGAAAAATCAGGCCCCACTGGCAAATTTCTAATACACTAAGCAGATTCCACTAAATTCCACTGGACAGGTCGGTTTTCCAGCTCATTGGTGAAGGTGACACATTCACCATTCCCCTGCATACCTCAAGCATCTTACTAATTAAGACAATTACATATTCATGTAATATTCAAACCTACTGCACAATGATTTTCTTTTTGTGTGTGTGTGTGTTTGTATGTGAAAAAGATCACCTTGAGCTTGCAATTAGTTAACTGTGTCCTTTGCAAAGTGGTGGAAGTTCAAATAAGCACAGCCATCAGATTCTTGAAGATGCGTGATTATGTTACAATTCCTCTCTTCATCCACACTGAGAACTGGGATCAAGCATGAGTGGAACAGAGGTTCTAAAAATCCATATATACACCATCTCTTCCCTACACACATACAGAAGCAAAGAAAAAGAAAAGCCTAAACATAAATTGAATTACTAGCTTAAACTTAAAAAAAAACCCTACTTGGTCCCGGCAGGTTTTCTTTCATATTACTCTCCCTGGATGCACAGAGTTTGTTGCAAAATGCCTTTTTTGTTTGTTTGCTTGTTTTTGCATGTTTGAATTCACACAAAATCTTAAACTCTAAATAAGTATGAAGGAAGAAATATCAATAGATCTGAATAGAAATAAATAGATCTGAAACTAAAATAGTTTTTGGTACTTTGAACTACTGTGAAGCTTGCAATATATATAAGCTACCATTCGTTACCAGAAGTTACTTTGAATTAAAATATTCAAATTCCATTTTACAATAATTCCAGCATATTCAAAGCACTTTTTAATAAAAAAAAAAATGGGAAATTTTCTAAAAGTGACTCTCTTGGGCAGTTCTAAAAGTTACTATTAGCATATTTTTCATGAGAAAATAAATTCCTGGAAAAGAAATCACTGGTGCTCACTGACAAATTTAGAATACAATCCAAATCAGTTAAGTAGTACTACTTTGGGAAATTCCCTAAAAGCACTGCAGCAGGTCTAATTTCTTCAGTATTTTTATCCCAGAATTACTAAGTAAAGCAATATATATGAAGATAAAGGAATGTATACGGACCAAATTTCTTATAATTTTGGAAGAGTGACATAGTGACATCATCATCCATCTTGCATAATCTTAGGAAGCCAATGCTGTGCAGGAACTGGTGATTTCCAGAGGAAAACCATCAGTGCATTAGGGCTTAGAAAACCTGATCAGGCTTTCTGTAGCTTTGCTATTTGGGGTTTTTTGTGGGTTTTTTTGTGGGCTTTTTGACACACTACCATACTTGTACTCCAGTTTAAGTCTATTTTATGTAATGCAAACTTACAATGATTCATGGATCTATTTGTGCCATGGAACTCTAGATAGGAGGAGGGAACATCAACCACAATACAATTTGCATAAATCACAGTGATCAACTCAAATATCTGAACTCTCTGAAGATATATTGTAATGGAATATAGCGAAAACTCACAAAATACTATTGCAGCTACCAAGTCAGTATCTGAAGACTGTTTTCAAAAATTACCAAAAATTTTGGATTGAACACACACATAACTTTGCATCAACTTGTAATAAATCAATGCCTCATCCTCGTTTAAACTCAGCAGTGAGAAAGAAAATGGAAGGAGGGTCTTTTAAGAGCTGTCTTATTTTTTTTTCCTCATACTATCCCAAAGTTCTCCATCTGAAAAAAAAGCAGGGATGTTTTGCAGCAACTTTCTTCTCTACCATCTGAATGCAGTTAGTGCTCTGAGCAGTCACTGACAGATAACACTTGTGCCATTCTCCTCACCCTGCTGATGCCTATAGACATGACTTAGATGAGCCACTTTGGACAGAATTTCCTTGGGTATTGAGGCACTTATGATATTAAGAGGCTCTAAGGCATATTTTCAGAAATGCCAAGGTGTCCAGCTGCCATCCAGGATGATGTAAGTTATGCCACTTCTGGCACAGGCTCACAGATTGCCCCTTTGGTGCCTAAATACCTTGGAATGCTGCCTTGGAACATCTGTCATAGACCTTTGGCTTCACAACTTCCTTTACTTCTGCAGTGGTGGCAATGATGCTTACAACTGCAAACCTCAGAGAATTAAGTGAAAATTGTTGCCAAAGTACTATATTTAGTAATGTGTTAAGCAGGAGTAGGTTTAAAATATCAATGGCAAAATTAAGGAAAGCATCTATCATTATCAACCTGAACAAAATTTTGGGACAACGGGAACAGACTTTAAGAGGATTGTATAAAAACTTCTAGAATCAGAAAAAAAAAAGTGGTTTCCCTTAAAACATCCTCAGAACATCATCACCGCAATCCTTTATTCAAGAGTACATGTGTTATCATAAGGTATCAGCTGACAGCACTGAATTCCTGGCACAAAGCAAAATGAAGGATGCTATTCCTGCTACTTCAGTTTGGACATACAAGGACCAGAACTGTAAAGAACTAATGCTTTTCTTCATTGATGGCTTTTTTTTTCTAGTGTCCAATGTGGACAGCTCAAAGTCTCCTCCCCTAGACAGAGCTTCTCATGAAGGAGACTAATTTGAGGACAAAAAGACATGCAGTAATTCTTTCAGGTCCCATTTCAGCAAGGCACTTAAGCACATGCTGGTGTCGATCACTGCTGCGCGAAGGACAAAAGCACACGCTAGTTAAATTTCTGTCAGCATCCTACAGTCTCCATGAGATGTTTGAACAAGCACTGGTGCTTAGCAAAATCAGGGAATAAAGCTGATTATGTAACTCCTGTGCCGTGAGTCCATTCAGCACCAACCCAAGGACACCTTCTCTGGTGACTGCTTCTCCACCCTGCACTCATGAACCCAAACAGGACTGAATTACACCATGGGACTAAGAGTACAGATTTGCCTTCAAGAGATGAAATGTGGGAGGTCTACAAGTCTCCACCTACTGTAAATGGCTTCTCTGCTATTGCCTATGCCACATCTCCATAACGTCACTGGCAATGAACTGAGATTACTCCAAGTTTCTACAGTCTACACTGGTGATATTTTTTGCAGTTTTGCCTCGATGAGACTTAGTTTAGTTTTGCTTGAATAACACACCCAAATGGTGCACACTAAAGAATGTAAAGTAGATATTAGTTACCTGAATATTATTAATATGTATCTATGGTGAATTAAATCTGGAGGTGACGTATTTAATTATTGCTAAGAAGTCACCCTTGGTGTTATTGCCGACATACCTACAGAGCTTTGCTGTTAACCTTTCAATTTTTTTGTGATCATTGGCTTTGGAGTGAGAGTTACATCACTCAGTAATGACCTGATATTTCATGGCTTAAGAGAGAATATTGCTAAATATATTTAGCAATAGTAAATTATTGCTTGTAAAATTACTGCACTGAGTTTTTAGAACATTAACAACCTAATCTTATTCTCAAAAAAATTTGATAAAAATCTACCAAAAATATAACCAGGGAAAGACCCCCACTTCCTACAGCAATTCTGATATAGCTCAGACCTACCAAGTCTGATTTTATTTTATATCCTCTTCATTTTTATCTCCCCTCCTCCCCACCCTGGAGAGAAGTTTTTTCTTCCCTTTCTTCCCTTTGAACAAAATCTGACTTGATACTATTTTTTTTTCCTACCACAGAACGGCAGGCTTGTAAGCCGCCCAATGGAACACTCCTATTTTGGTAGAGTTTTGAATACAAAAGAATTAGTGAATTTAAAATATCCACTAACATAGTCTAAACAGTTTCTCTCCCTGGCATTTGGAAAAGCATTAGAGTAGGATTTAGCTCATTTCAGTTTACATGGCACACTTTGGTAAAAGGACAGATGACTTGGATTTTAGTTAATTTCCAACTCAGATAATGAGTGGAAAATGCCAATTGCTGTTTTGGCTGGAAAAATATTCAATGGTTCTGAAATTCTGTGTGGAATTTTGTCATTCTCTACTAAAACCACTTGCTGTTACTTACCATGGGAAATTCTCTGCTTTATTACCTGGCAAATTCAATTTGATATTCAGTCACTGTTGGGTTCTTCAGAACTTGTCCAAACTGACCAAGACCCCTGACTGCAAACCTTCCAGGCCAGCACACGAGCTGATTGAGAACCTTAGAACACAGGAAAACTAGACCCATGCACTCTGTGGTTCTTTTCTGTGTAACACAGCTGCTAAAACTTCCTGAGGAGTCCAGTGATTTGTCATGAGGAAATGAAGAGCTAAAAGCACCCAGAGAATACCTGGTCTCTGAGTAGCAGAAGTGCTTGCAAGGGAATGATGAAAAGGGAAAACAACCTCTGAGCTGCAAACACACACTGAGAGAGAGTGGGCTGCAAATATCCTTTCTCTAGCTAACCTAATAAAGATCTATACATAAAATAAAAACAAGTTGGTGCATGTCTTTTTGATAATAGTCTGCTCATTCCCCAACCCTGTTACACCCTCTAATTTACAAACATATATGGACTTCAACATAGTGAGCCTATGTATTCCCTAAGATGATAACTCACTTGACAGAAAAAGTTGCTTACTGATACCTTTCTGGGCTTAGACAGGCATAAAACCCCTTCATTCTTGTTTCCTGTAGCTTGCAAAGATACATGTGCTTCCTTCTAACCCAGTCTTATCTTGGCATATCTGCTCTAAAAATCAGAACAACAAGTCTTATCTCAATTCACAAACTAGCATTTTTCTATGAAGCTCTGTGGCTTCTTCTTTCAATAAAACTGGTTATTATTTCAAAATATATATACAACTCTCAGCAGAAATTTGGTGCTACATCTTCAAGTGTCTGAGGGAGCCACAGTTCTATGTGGTTATTTACACTTCCACAAGTCCTCATACAGTATGTGTAACCTCATCAAGGTGCAAACAGATAGAATATGCACTGTAAGATCCCACATGTAGTTAAGCAGTTCGCCTGGAATGGGCCATTTATAGTTATGGAGTGCACATTAAGTGCCTATGCAGATGTGCAGGCACACAGCTGCATGCACTGCCAGGATTCTGTTGGCACGTGTGTGTATGTGTATGAGGAGAAATGCATGGAGGTCCCTGCCTGCCCCACTGGGCAGACGGCAGAGCAGAGAGTGAGGGCAGACACACACTTGTATGGTGGAGCGTGGCTACTGCACACCTTGTCATGCCAGTGTGAAAAAGACAGTTGCAGGTTGCTGGTTTTGCAGCCATTCATTTTACATCTTGTGGGGAGGGGGGCAAAAAAGGATTTTTTCAGTTCCTTTTTTCCTTTTCCCCCCAGTAAGCATCACTGGAAGAAGACCAAAGCAGAGCAACTATAAGTTAAATACACACTTGAGCTTAGCTGCATTACATAACTCTGTAGGAGAAGCAGGCTGAAAAGATTTTTTTTGTTTGTTTCTTTGTTTCACTTAAATCTCTGTATTTTATTTATCTTTCTTTTCATCTCTTAGCTCCCATATTTTTTTCCTCCTAGGTTCCATCATCCTCTGAAGAACGCTGGGTTTCGCAGGCAGGCGGCTAGTCACCTGCAACAACCGAGGGGTCCCGCAGAAGCTTCCAGGCTGCTGTCCGTGTCAGACGCCAGGGTTTGATCCGTGGACATGGATGAGATGTCGTTGACAGATGAGGATGGGGGGAGGCTCTCACTGCTGTTCACTGCTGCACCTGTGCTACGAAAACGAACACCAACGTGATTAAACCCGAAACCCAGAAGGTGTCACGCATTACAAGACAAAGGGTGCTTACCCAGCGGTACACAGACCATTTTATCCAGTGGCAAGCCTCAGCAGGAAATGGGCCATACCAACTTTAGACATTGGATCATATTAAAGATCTTACCAGGAAATTCTGTCCCTCAGCAGTCTGCTTTGAAAAGTTATAGCTCGTACAGTGTTTGTCACCCCACTTCGTTCTAGCCTGCTTGGAGTTCCAAAACACCTAACAGTCAGAGGCATGCCAGAATCATACAACGTGTGACCAAAACAAAAACAGACCCCACCCATTCCTCCATATCCTTCTCATAAAATTCCAGTTTTCTTAGTGGCAGTCTAATAAAGCGGGTGGAAAACCACCCAGTGGAAATGCAGAGTGGACTCTTTCTCTTACTAAAGATTAGGTGACTAAGCCCAGGATTTCAGCTGCGACTGTATTTTTGTACATCCAGTTTTACCTCACCTCTCTAAAATTATGATGGTACCAGACACTACGCAAAAAATCACTCTGACTTTATGAAATGAAGAATGAACCTTCCTGAGACTGTCATTAATGCAACTGAAGATTCATCACATCCCTGAATATTATCAGAAATTGTCTGTCTGATAAATTCAGACAAGTGAATGACAATTACAGAGCCATGTAAAGAATGTATTTATCGTGCACCTATGACTACTCAACTGTTACTGCTCATTAACCTCAGCTCAAATTTAAGTTCGCAGAGTAGCAAAAATCTGTTTGATTGGGGTTTTTTTCCACTGAACTTCCAGGAAATGTTTGGTTTTTTTTTTTCCTCTTTATACCAAAATTAGCACTGTCTTCAGTTTGAGAGGGATACATTAATTTCCACTAAATATTCATGATAATAAAATGTGTAATTTTGTATGATCTTGCATAGCTAGAGATTACAGCTAGGCAGGTGACACAGGTCTTTGTTCTGCAGATAGATGCCATTTCGTTCTTCTGTCTGAAAAGTGTGCTCAGCCAACTTTTACAGACTTTCATTTCCACCAAATGGCTAGAAATGAACTATTATCTAGTAAATTATCTATTGTAATTTGTAAATTATCTATTATCTAGTAAAACTAAACAACTCATATATGGCTAATACAGAGATTAAAAGTTATTGCTACAGCCTAGGCAAAGTATATGCTGCTATGGGCAAAAGGAAAGGATTTTTGTCACTTTCCAGTTTGCAATAAAAACATTAATTTGAGAAAACAAGCCACCATACCATACCTCCAACCACTATTCTATATTCTTCAACTTTTTCTTCCCTTTATACACATCCACTGTAAATATGCACAAAACAGAGACAGATATGCTGGCATTTAGAGCTCCAGATGGGAACTGCTTTCTGCTGTTCTAGTAGTACATTACGGCATCAGAACCAATCAAATCAATTTACTCTCCTGATACATTTGAAAAATAAAATAGTTAATTTTGTAAGTGCTGCAAAAAGAACAATCTTAATGAAGTCTGACTGGTGACTGGAGACAACAATCATCCATCCTCTCATTAGAAAATGTGATTTTCAAAGGGTTATTTATGGGTACCTCATCATCCAGTACAATACAGTTACTTCATATTTACATGTTATTTAATCATGTGGCATTTTATGAAAATACTAATCAGTCAAGACAAGTGCATTTATGGGTAGTCAAAATATGACTGAATTCATTCATATTAATGACTAAACAATATATTACCTTTCTTTCTATGTTTACCATGCTGGGCAGAAGCCTGCCATTAAATAATGGATACTGTCGTAAGAATAAAATGAGAAGTATTCCAGTAGGTTCAATCAACTTTTGATCAAACTGCTGCTTTCTTTGATGAACGTGCACTCAACTTAGCTAGACAAAATAACTGAAGAAATAGCTGCAGAAATTGTATATGTGAAGATTTTGTTACACTCTGTCTGATTCAGCACCACTGAATTCAATAAACTCTGCTATGATCTTCTCAGCAAGTATCAGTGCAGCCCATGAGTTTCTGGAAATCGCATTTTTATGGCTATTCCTAGCTTTCAGCACAATTCCACATGACACAACACATAGATATGACAGCTCCTGCTGCAGTCCCAAAGCACCCAGACTCACAAAGCATCCACAAAAACAAATGAAACCACACTAAACCTCAACAACAGAATTAAAAAGCTCAGCAACACAAAGCAGGACTTGGGCAGTAACACTCAGAAGCCCAAACAAAGCTGTCCCAGTCAATAAGGAATGCTCCATTCGCTGTGCTATAGCAGTTTGCTCCTGGAGGAATGTGTGCCAGATGAGACAGTACAGATACAACAGAGGTGCACTCAAAAGAGGAAAAGAGCCCCATTTATGAAGTTGCTGTTTGGCAGGAAGCTTCTTACTGGCTGCAGGATTGAGGAAAAGTGCTAAAGGTTAGAGCAGGTGAGAAACAGCTCCCGGGATCTGTTCCTGGCTCTGCTATTGCCTTGACAGCTTCTCTTTTAAGGCACACATCAGCTTGTGTGCTGTAAAGAAGGGATTCCTTCCTGAGAGGGCTCCCGAGAAGTGCCATTAAATAGCACCAATGGGAATACGTCTGAGATTTTAACCATGAAGTGATAGAAATTTGAGGGTACAAAAACTGAAAGGAGAACTGCAGCTTTTGCAGTTTCCAAAAAAGCCCAGTGTCTGTCTTGGGGATCTGCTCAGCTTCTCATAAAATGTGTAAATAGCAACTCCTGTTATCAAGAGTTGCAGTGCTTGGCAAGTCCATCAGCTGCTTAATTTAGAGTCTGCAGCGACAGAAGAGGTGTCCTTCTAGTAAAGGTGGCCAGTAGTTCCTGGGTGATGGCAAATCAGACAGCAAGTAAAAGGCAGGAAACTAAGAATAAAAGATCCATTTTCACATAGAAAGGGAATGCTAAAAATCAGCTGCACTAAGATCCGTGCGATTTACTACATTCTGTGCCCAGAAAGGACAAGACAGTTGAAAATGTTATGTATGAAACTACAGCTGGGTAGTGAAGGCTAGAGGAGAGTGTGAGAGTTAGATAGTATAGACAGAACTTAAGTTTAATTCTAAATAATCTACAGCTTTGTATTAAGCTTTTTTTTTTCCAAATTCTACTGTTTGATAATAACAGTAACACTTTTTTTGGATAGGTGGAAGTAGCCTCTGCTGGGAACAATATTTGACTCTGTTGATTTTGTTCATTGAACATAAGCATGAGAGGCAGGTACTTGAGTTTCCAAGCTGATATGTTGTACTAACCAATTCTTGACAGAAAAGAGATTGACACCCTGATACACAGGCACTCTAAGTGGCTCTATCAATGGGCAATTATTATCCCTGGTGCTGTCAGCTTCAGCAGTCTCCTCCAAAACTCTCATCAAGTAATCATGGAAACTAAGCTCCAGCTTGCTTGCAATGATTATTGATAGAGCACTAAATCTCAGCTTTCTGAATTCTTGCCAAGAACACCAACCAATGAGTAGTCTCTCTCATTTTCCTTATGCTCAGACCTGATGTTTTACCTCTTTCTTCCATTATTTCATTCAGCTGAAAATTTAAGGCACACAAAGTGAAGAAAAACACAAAATCTACTGTTTCATGAAACAGCCTCATCTGAGAGAAGTTTTTAAATATTTTCTGAACTTATTAGTGCCTAACATTCAAAAAACAGTCAAAGGGAAACAACAGAATAAATGCTAGGTAAAAAATGACAATTTTATATGTTTGAAAATGTTTTACATTAACAATAAAAACCTTCCACATAGCAAAGACAGAATATGAAATCAATAAAGAAATCCCTGGGTAGGGATTCCTGAAACAAGCAACTACAGTGTTTCTTGATCATAAATCAACCTGCAGCCACAATTCTGCAAGGAAGAAAAAATTAAGAATGAGGATTTATCAGATAATTTTTAGGGCCCCAGATTTCTTTTCAGTGGTGGCACCATAGTTCAGTAAATTAAATCTGCAAGTTCTGTTCTTTGCTACTTGGCAAGAGCACAGTGGATTGTTTCCAATAAATTACTTCATCCATGTCAAAATCCAGGTGCAGGGCTTGTGCTCGAACATCACCACCCAGGTCTTTATTAACTCCCTCCATTATTGCCATGTTTCCCCTTGTCCTGTCAGTTACTAGTGGCGCATTCTTGTTCTAACATTACCTTGACTCAGCAGCAAGTGAAAAATGAGAGTGATGAAATAATCTCTCTGAAAATATGCAGATAACACTGAGTTAAATGATTATACTTTGAGGAAAGGCAGTTTTACTCGTAAATATTGCTGGAACACTGTGCTCAAAATCTGGGCAGTTCAAGTTTGCCAGTGAAACTGTACCTTCACCAGTATGCATTTCTGTGTACTGGCAGTAACAGTTTTCATTTCTGTGAAAAAACTGCTGATGTGAATTTTACTCAGAAAAAATTTAGTTGTGATTTTTTTTGTGACAGGACTTTAACAGTCAGTGGTTGAAGGCAACTTTCCCTTCTCACTGAAGTGTTGTCAGCCAGCTGTTCTAATGTGATTGGACTTCTGAGAGGACAGACTACCAGATTCGTACGAGACACCTACATGAGGCTGGGGCGGGGGTCAGGTGTGCAGTGTTGTGTGTCCAAGAGATTAATGTGTGCTAACATCACCAATTTTGCTTGTTTCAACTAGCAAAGTGTTGGCTCAGTTATCCATCCATAAACAGTATGAAAATACTAGTGTGAGAGAAACCTCCGCACTCAGAGGAATATAATCTGCAACCACAGACAATACCAGCACAACTATCTCTCAATAGCAAGAAGATCATTTTTTTAAGTATGATATTAACATGACACTAGAGTACAATTAATAAAGGTCAACCCATAAGAAGCACTGGATCCTGTAAAAACTTCTTCGTTGGCCTGCATAACTGCAAGCGTGGCCTAAGCACTTCAGCAATCTCCATTCTCTTTGCCAGTACAGAACACACATCAAAGTTATTCAATGGGGCCGAGTACCTGAAGGAGAAGGCTGTCCTTTTACTACGCCATTTTTAGTCTTTTCTTCAGAATTCATTACTTCTTTGTAGATGAGTTCTGGAAAAGAGAATTATGACAGTTACTGACAGAGAGCAGTGCCTGTGATCAGGAACAAAACAACTACCACACTGTGCTGTAGCCCTGAGCTTCCTAAGTCTGCTCTGCCTTGTCTTCCCAGGTCTGACAGCCCTACTCACCTAAGACTTCTCTCTTCCATTCCCCTCCTCTCCTCTCATCTCCTTTTGGAGCTGAATTGAGACAAATGGGATTCAACCAGAGCAGGAGAACTGTTTAATGCTGCACTAGTGAGAAGAGAGGCAGCACAATATCACAGCACCTTTTACTGTGGCTAAAATTCTGATGCACTGCCCTGCTGAACAGTAAGTATTCTGCTCTCCAGATGATATCCTTGGATTTCAGTGAAGCACTGGAATCCACACCTCCTGTGTTAACATTAACCTATGTAGATAATGATAGCCCTCAGAACATATACCATATTTTTGCTATGTTTTTGCCATTTTGCCACTAAAAAACCCCTTCCTATGTAACTCTAAACTGCAATTACCTTTCCATTCCTCGATTGTATGTTCTCTTTCATCCAGCTGTTTATCATATATCTGAGGAGGAGGCTGCAGGAAAGAAACACAGCTGTTTAGTCAATTGTCTGTTATACTGTAAATAATTAGGAGTAATTACTTAATTAAAGATAATTTCTCCTCTCTCTTTGCAATTCATCCTGTACATGCAAAAACATCTGAAACCCATTTGAATAGTAAGGGGATTAACATTTCTGGAAGTCAACTCTTTTTGTAGAAGAAATCAACATACTTTGTTTTTCTTTCTTAAAAAGGAGGCATAGCTGCAGTTGAAATAAAACCCAGGTCAACAATGTCATTGTGCTTGTACTGAGCCCAGAAACTCCACACCCAAATTATTTGCACCAGCAGAGAGGTACAGTCAGAATACCAAAGAAATACCAGTATTGATTAATTAGTAGTAACATTAACATATTAATTTTTAAGTTGCTCTTTAGATTTGCTGCTATACAGACTTTCCAAAATAACTCTGATTTTTAACTAAATCTCACTGACACAGTTCCTAATCCATATTCCAAATTACCAAAATTTCCAGTATATGTATTTTTAACTAACTTTACTTTGGACAGAAAGATTTATTTATTTTTTTTTAATTGTGTTTCTTTTAGTTGATGGGAATGTCAGAGAACTGGCAGATCCTGGAATTTACTGAGACAAAGGCACCTATAGTTTCAGGGACCCTGAACACCTGCTTTCATCAGGCAGCTAAGCCATGTGTTCATTGCCTCTCCTGATGTTGGCTGCCAAATACAGCAGCCAAGGAAGGCAGAAGACTCTCCCCTCCTTCCTTCTACCAAGAAGCTCCAGCATCTGAGGTAAGAGTACCTAATGAAGATGGAAACAAGATTCACAACACTTTTCTTGCTCATATATATTTCCTCTGACTTCCATCTTGGGCACTTGCCATTGTGTCCCCTTCAAAACATCCTCCTATTAAATGCATATTTAGCAAGCTGTTTTCTTGAATCACTAAGAATTTGGAAATTTTCTCTCAGGACTCTCAGTCCACTAAGCCATTTGCATGCTACAAATACAACTGAAAAAGTAACAGCTCAGTGACATGATATGGACCAGGAAAATTACATGATAGCTGAACTGGACAAGTAGGGAGGTTTCCCCAGACTGACATTTGTATCAGGGCTGAAGATAAGGGAATTAGGTGAAGTCATGGATTGCTAAGTCTCAGACCTGAGAAGATGCTGAGGAAACACATGTCATGAATTAAAGAGAGTGCCAGGCCTCAGCACAGGTACCCGAGGTTTTGTTATATCAGCAAGGTAAGACACAACAACCCTGTAAGAGTCTGAGTCCCAGACCAATGCAGATGTTCTCTTATTGAGCATATCCACCCTTCTCATTCCTTTCCAGAGAGCCCTGATGTCACCAAGATGGGCACAGCCTCTCTGGGGATTCTGTGCTCCTGCTGATGGTGTTGTCAGAGAGCTGGATGCTACAAGAGTACAGGTGATTCCCATCACTGACCACTGGGGTGTGGTAAGCTTGCTCCACTCCTCCAGCTTTCTCTGCTGGGCTCCTGCTCAGCCACTCAGCCAGCCCTGGAGCATGCATTTCTTACTGGGAAAAGCAGAGAAAGCTGGCCAAGCCAAGAGAATTGAGGGGCTAGGGACTTACAGGAGCAGCAGGAGAGGTGTTTGGCTGAGCTGCAGCTGGACTACAGTGACAGAACCACCTCTTCTCTGCCAGGTGCAAAGGGAACGGGCAAACCAAGTTGGGCAAGAATATCCTGAGAGTAGCTTTCTAAAAGCTTCAGGGAGAAGCCTACAAAAAGCATAGGTGGGGGTAAAATTGCTTCTACCAAGTATAAACACTCTTTTTACACCTTCCACAGAAAAACTTGTATTTCGCCCCCAAACAGAAATAAAGAGGATGGATTCCTTCACTACTTTAATTCCCAGGCAAAAATTGCAGAATCAAAAGGAACAAGTGATCAGATGCACATAACCTGTTCTCAAGTCACCCAGCAAGGAAATCTTCGGCTTATTTCTCTTCAAATTTATTTCAGCTACATCGTAAACTGGGGTAATTGGCTAATAAGCAACAAGAAAATCAGCAGTAATCATTGCCTAGATTAATACACTCTGAAAACAAAGGCATTTTCCAGGGAGAGAGCCCAGAATAATCTCACTTATTTCCAAGCTCCTATTTTTCTATGGAGTCAAACAAGGGAGAGCAACCAAACTGTCCTACACACTGCAGGATGCCAGAAGTTGCACCTGCACAGCATTCTACTGCTCTGCCAGTGCTGACATAGTAGACTTCTTACCTGTGAGTTAGCAGAACCCACACCTATGAGACATGGCTATCAGCAGGCATGAGGGAGCCAAGGGTAACAAATATTCCGTAAGACAGCAGCATGAATGAATCCCTGCTCTTCACAGAGGCAGGGTCTGTAACCACTCTAAAGCCCATGCAGAGCATAGTTGAATGGAGCTCTGCTGAGAGGCCAGGCCAGTGCTTCACACTGGGAGAAATGAAGCTTTCCCATCAAAATTCCCTGAGTCCTCACCTTTTCACTGGTTCAAGGCACAGAGATGAGATGAGAATACCAAAACTATTCTGAGAATTTATTTTCCCACAATTCTCATAAATTCATAGGAGAACCACAAAGCTTAGTACACTGTTAGCAATAGATTGTAATCCCCTCCATGCTGACTACCCCTTTTCTGCTAACTTGTTTTGTGGCTTTTTTAAAAACCAATTTCTAAAATTAGAGGGAGGACGAGAGGTTTTTAAAGATGATAAAAAAGTCTCAGCAACAGAACAATCAGAGCAGCTGCCATACCCACATCCTTCTGGGCACCTGATTTTAGTCTTGGCGCAAAGCTTTGCCTAAAACTGACTTTGCTATTTAAATCAAACATCTTAGAAAATGACAGAGCTCATAATCATTAACTTCCATGTGGATGCAGCTGCAGTGTTATAGGCATCTTTATAAATCCTTCATACTGCACATGCCAACTGAGAGTTACACAGTTTACTTATTTTAGGTGTTTAAAAAAAGACTGGATGTGGCACTCAGTGCCATATTTTAGTTGATAATGTGGTGTTAGGTCATAGGCTGGACTTGATGATCTCCAAGGTCTTCTCCAACCTGGTCGATTCTGTGATGCTGTAAGTCTCAGAAAAAGTATAGAGTTCAAGTAGCATTAAATCAAGGCAGGGTGTGGATCAATCCTATGGGTGGCAGCATCTAGCTTCAGTTTAAGGCAGCCATTTTCTCCCCAAAACCAAGCAATTGCACTGGCAACAATAACAAAGACTAGAATCTATTTTTGGATGTGGAAGCAACGGAATGAATTATATTTTGCTTGTAGGTTCCAAAACACCCCCCTGTTGTTTCAATGGGTCTTGGCTTTTTCATTTTACAAATTGATTTTCAAAATATTTTTGCATTAAATGTAACATTCATTGGACATTATAAAAATTTCCAAAAAAACTCCCAACAGAAAATATCCACAGGGGTCTCTTTCTGGGGAAAAAAAAAAAAANTCTCTTTCGGAGAAAAAAAAAAAAAAAAAAAAAAGGCAAACCAAACAAACAAATAAGCAAAATCAATCAAAAAACAAACCAAAAATAAAAATACACAAAAGACAAGGGGGGTTTATGTGGTCAGATAAACAGCAGAAAACTACTGGATTTGTTAAATACCATTCAAATATCCAGAGAGGGGAAGCTTTTCACAAGAGAAAAAAACAAAGCATATGTTGAAACTGATGTATTCTCACTTTCCCAAAGCAACACAGATTGGTCTGTATGCTACTGCCAGAAAGCAAAGGGAATAGGCTGAAGCTCACACTCGAGCAAATCCTGCCATCTCTGTCCCTGCATCTGCAGAGCCAAGTGCCAGCACAGTGGAGACCTGGGGATGAGCTGTTTTTAGAAACCTTGGCAGAGCAAGGCCTGAGTCTGCATCTCTTCCCAGAACTGCAGGGTCTGGGGCAGCAGTCGTGGAGCAGCACAACAAGGCAGCAATGGAATTAGCAAGATAATGTAGATAAAAGAGGGACTGGAGGATGCAAAAATTAATGGTGTGAGGTTAAACATTTTGTTGAATAGCTTAGTGAATAACAAGTGCATACAAAAATTCCTTGGTGCTTTGCTACAACCTGAATTGTGTTACTGATACCATTCATATATTTATTTTTGCAGTGCAAGCCCAAGTACACCAGCGTGCTTGTCACCAGAGGTCTGGCATCTCTTTATCTACAAAGTGCTTGGGATTTCACCCTGTATTGCCAAGGGATTCTACAGTGGGCTAGGGATGATCTCAGCTTTGGATATGGAAGAAGAGATGACTCTGGGCCCATTTGTTTCTTGAAGTTTCTGCAGAGGCTTTTGGAAAACTCCGCACATAATTTGCATCAACGAAATTGTAGACTGAGCTATTTCTGAACAGCTGGACCATAAGGATGCCATGCAGCAGGAGTCAAGATAACTTGGCTACACACAGATGACTGAACAGCTTGAAGATACAACAACCAAGCTAGAAAACTATTAAGTTTGATTCAAAAAAGAAAAAGAAGAAATGCCTCTTTCTTCTCTAACCACTCCTCCTAACTGATGTTAACAAAGATTTTTGTAGAAGCTGTGTTCAGCTTCCGTAATCAATCAGCTGTGAATGGATAGATATTATTGACTAGAGGAAATATCTGTGCTTGTACACAAAACAGAGCTGTACACTTCTTTGCATCTGTGAGACAACAGATGCATACCATCCATCTTTAACCAGAAAACCAAGCCCTGTAACTGAGTGCTAAAAAATGTGGCAGCTCATTGAAGACTTTCTATACAACATCTATACATACAGAGCTGAGCAAGAGAAAAGAACAGCAGAAAAGATGCACAACCTGACAGCCTCGCTTATGTCATGTAGTTAAGGTGACACCTTCTTTGAAGTGTGTTTGCCAAGGCCACAGAGCTCTCCAAAGTGCTTCCTCATCATAATGCATGCTTAGCACTCACAGGTAAAATAAGAGGTGGGTGATTTTTTTTATTAATTTTTTTTTATTCTGACAAACTAATTTTAAAAAACTGTATTTGGCAGCTGGTCATAGATAGTTTATATAGTGCTAAGACAACACAGCAGCAGTTTCTGTCCTGAACCTCAGACTGAGAACCATAAACTATGTTGTTTTTATTAGCAACACTGGAAACGGCATCATATTAATAGAAGGTAACACACAGATTGTCATGTACAGAAAAATGAATGACAACTCACAACTCAGCCCCCTGTGGATGGTCCTAGATGCACAAATACTACAGTGAAATATAAATCCTATCAAGATAAAACCAGGAATTAAAGGAACTCACCATACGGATGAGTTACAGTGAATAAAACCCCACAAAATCTATCACTGCTGTAAAATACTGTCAAACATAGAGGAATGCTTGAAAGGAATATTTTTAACATCTGATCTTCCTGTTTTATAGAAATCTCTCTTCTAATGGATGGCACATATCAGATAACAAACAATAACTGCGGGTACAGCAAAGTTCAAGACAAATTTTAAAACCAGTTAACAGAAACATCACATAATAATCTACAGCAAATTTTCCTACTAGATTTGTTCCCATGAAATGGAACAAGTTTTCCCAAGTAGGAATCAATATGAGATCACACATACATTCAAAAAGTTCCAAAATAGAATCCAATATGACATGACTATTTCTTTGAATATATCAATAAAAAAGGAAGAACTTTACTGTGCTAAAGCAATGCATAGGAATCCATTTTGTTCACAATTTGATAATTTTGGGATAAAACCCAGTGACCTGCAAATAAGCATAACCATCAGGGTAGATATGAATAATTAAATACCAGATTTGGGATTTATTCACAAATCATCTCAATGAAGGGTGAGAATATATAGCAGCATCAAAAAAAAAAAAGGCATCTGGGTAATTGAAAACAGTCTCAAGCACAGCATTTTCAGACAGGAAAATAGAGAAGCTAATATGTTGTCAGGGAGATACTGAGATTATCTACAATAAACAGGATAGTCTGCAGGTAGACATAAGAGATATTGCAAACCTCTTCTTTCTGGAAAATAGAGTAAGAGCAATTGGAGGGAGAAAAGGTATCATGTGTGTCATTTATTCATATAATAGTCCAAACACTGTTATATATAGGTAAATATCCTAACATGAAAGTCATAAACATAATATTTGTTTCAAAGTGGATCTGAGACAGTTTCTGCAAAAATAGACTTCCAGGTGAGTCTTGAAGTAAAGAATAAAACAGAGAAGTAAGGTGTATAATTTCTTATTCTTTTTTTACAGTAGATTTCCTGCATAGTATTAGTGAATAATACTTTTACCCTGTGAACTCTTGTTTCCCTACATTTAAATTAGGTGTGAAGGTTGATAACGGATTCCAGCATCTGAGAATTCCACACAACCCAAGCCATACATTAGCTGCATGTTCTCCTATTTTTTAAAAACATATATTTTAGTTGTCATTGGCTGAATACAGAAATTATCCTAACTGTAATGCTATTCAAAATAACTTCAGAACAATGCTGTATGCTCTGGAGAACCTAACACAGTGACTTTCCTATCAGAGATACTCTGGCAAGCTGCGTATGCTTCAAAGAACCTGGCAAACTACTTATGTTAGACATAATAATTCCCTTATTCCCTTAAATCCAAAATCCACAGGTAAGCTCAAAAGCTGTGCAAGGCCTGTTTCTAGCTGTGAGTATGATGCTGTTTCAGAGCTGTTGAGGGCTTTGGCTGTGGTTTGTGTCATGCAGGAGTTCTGTGGGAGAGCCACAGCAATGTTTGAGTAACCTCCTGTGGCTGGTGAATAGCAAGCCCCACATCCAATAACAGCACATCTTCCTCTCTGTGGCAGGGAATCATACTTGGCATTTAGGGCCACCCAGAAGAGTTTAATGCTGGGACACATTTTGGGGGAAAGGGTATTGCATTCCCAGCACTTCCCATTTGTGCACAGTGTTTGCCCATTAGAACGAGACATAATAGTTTTATTGCCCCCACACAGTCTCTGAAAGACCATAAACTTGTAATAGACTTATAAAAAGGGACCGTAACTGTCTCACTAGTCTGCTTGTTAACTGGGTAGGGTTATTTTATCTGTTTCTCTCACATTTATAGTGCTGTAAATCTGAGCAGACACAGAGGGCTGTTACCTCCAGGTTAAACTTTGACACCAAATTCTCTGCATATTCTCTGAGCTGGCTTCAGTGCTCTGCATTGCCTACTCCAGCACATGCTGACATTTAACGAGGTTGCAGCAGCTCACTTCAAAATTCCTGTCACATTAAATGCTCTCAGTTACCTGTCCTCTCATGCTTCTGAATGAAATGGATGCTGTACAACAGGTGCCTGGCTGCTTTTGAGGAAGCCATTTACTGGGGAGAAGGAGGAATCTAGACAGCGGAAGTTACCTAATTCTCCTCTCTCCAGTACTATACTGGCTGAAAATGTCATCTTGTTCAATACCTCTGTATCCTAATTTCTGTTATCCCTACTGTACAGGATTACTGATAGTGGGAGGAATCCTGTCTCATGTTACAATATGGGAGGGGAACTTAAAAAAAACCCCAAAACATCCCACTACTAAACCTTTAGCTACATGATGAAAGACTTCTGTGTAAAAGTGCTTATCAAGTATTATAAAGTATTACTAAAAAAAACCCAGAGTGCAGTGAACATGGGCAGATACAACACACTGCAGGCTTCTAAATCCCACTGGAGAAACCAGGAAAAATAGTGGGAAGTTAAGCACTATGCAAGTGACCAAGCACAACTCTGTCACTAATTTTCCCATTGCTTTCTTGTCAGGTTCCCTGGTTGCACATTTGCAAGGCAGTCTGTGAAAAACCAGGGCTGCCTCATAGAACCTCATCATGCTGAAAAATTGAGTATTAATGAGCCACGTGGCCATTTTTAGGCTTTGAAATGTCATTCAAGTATTACTTCTCTGTTCAGTTGTTCCCTATTACAACTTCTGTGGTTTTGTAAAGTCAAATTTACGGAGTCAGATTATTAAGTGAATAAGCAAAAGTATCTACCTCTCAAACAGCTAATTTTCTGGATGTTTATAGATGTCTTCTAAGTCCCACCCCTGCTATAAATTTGGCAAGATCTAACAAAAATACACGAAACGAGTAATTTCTCCATTGCCCATGGCATGCTTAATGCATGGCATTAGGAAATACTTACTGAATTTGATCCTAACTCTTATGCAACTGTAACAGGACAGATATCTCAGGGGAGTACTTGCTGGAGAACACCCTTCTGAGCAAGAACAGAAAACCACCAATACTCCACAAATATATTTTAAATTTTTTTTTTCCAGAAAATAGTTAGTAAATGACTTACAGCTAACCACTGAAGGTGTGTCAGCATGAACAGATGGATATTTATAATTTAATAAACTGTTCACTGCAAAAAGAAAGTCTTCCAATTTAGCTTTCCCTCTGAAAATGAGACTGGCAAAATGAAGCCCTATAAAGTGCTTCTAAACAACAACCTCTGATAAAATCCCATGTGCTGGAAATTTGGTGGGGGTTTGAACATTCAATTTACTTCTGAAGTTTACTGCACTTTCAAGAACACAGACTGAATTGGAGCATATCACTAAACGGCAGGGATTTAATTTTACAAGGTCTTAATTTTCTCTGGTCGCTAAATCAGATTTCTCAACTGTTTTCATACATTTCATACAGAGTATCACAGAGCACCTCTCTGAATCTATACCTATACCCATTATACCATACCTTTTATACCATGCCACTGAAGTGCTGACAGATTGTACTTATCTCTGTTAACACCAGCCTCACCAAGGCTTACAGAGAGGTGTCTAGAGCATGACAGGATTAAAAGAAAAAATCCATTTCTGTTTGCACACAGTGTACATGATACTGTACATTGAACCATAGCCCAGGAAAACACATGAGCCCTTGCTTCATTTTATGGAAAAATTTGTGTTCTGCTAGATTTTCCTGAATTCTGACTTCAGGGTTTTTTTTTTTTAAGAATCCAAACAATTTTTTTGCTGAATTCTGCTCCTCTCTACATATATCCTTGAGCACAAACATAAAAATGATGTTTTCGGTCTTCCACAGGGAAAGGTTTGGAAAGAAAGATAGTATCTTTTGCCAGGTTGAGTTCTATAGCTAAAAAGGTGAGCTAGTGGATTCAAAATCCTTTCTAGAAGAAAGCAGAAAATGGCTTCATATGCTTAAAGCCTTTTTGTTCCTCCCATCTATTATCAGTTAATCTAATAAAGAGAGATATCCTGTCCCTACAGATCTCATTTCACATCAATCCCCAGGCCACCGCAGTCCCAGCATTGTTTCTCTCCAGCATGCTCATTATTGTGCTGCTGTAGAGCAGCAGGAATCCCTGAATCACATTTGTGCTTGGCATTCTGAAGGGAGGAGTGCTGCCTCACTTACCGCCTCCACCTCTGCCGGGTCGTACCAGACATTAATGTATGGATGCTGTAAGGCTTCATCTACTGATATCCTCTTGGCCGGGTCAATGACCAGCATCTTTGATAAGAGGTCCCTGGCTTGGCTGGCTGGAATAAGGCAAGCAGAGAAACACAGCATTAGCATAAAACAGCCACTGCCTCCAGAGGAGGGTTAGTAGGGGTAGGAAAATTGCAGTGGCACAACCCTTTGAGATATTGGTTGTGTAGGTACTTCTGCTCCCTTGCCTCCTCATAGCAAGAGCTCTTCAGGAATCATTTTGTGTCTGATTCATTGGAAAGGTGCCAAAATCAGGGCTAGCACCATACGTTCCCTAACAAGCTTTAGCGCCATTTTACATATGTGCAGATTCCACACAGAGGGCTGAATAATATCCCTAAGAAAAAGGTGTTTAATGTATCTGTGATCATTACCAGGATCAGAGTACAAAAGTTCACATAAAGAAGTCTAAAATCATGGCATTATTAAATCAGAGCCTGAAACTTACAGGCACTCTTAAACGGCCTCAGAAAAATATCCACACTTCTTTGGATGTTTTAAAGTTTCTCAACCTGGCTGTGAGCCATTAAGCATTTTAATGAGGCATAGAGATTAGGCTAATCTTAAGGCATCCCCTCAGAAGCAAAAATTCCAAATCTATAGCCTTGCAGTATGGAAGCATTTGAACTGCTTGAGTCTTGTTTGTCCTGCATAATGAAACTTAAATCAATGGAGCACATCATCCTGCACTACATATATCTATAGACACACACACTGAATTTTATACTGTAGCATTGATTTATTTTACCTGATAATATATTCCATTGTGCCTATCAGGCAAACAATGCCACAACAAAGCCACAAACTCAGCTTTATATTACCCAAATGGATTTTTCCTAGTTGGAGTTTGTAAAAAATATAATACCATCTTAAACCACATGAAAAAATTATAACGACACATATTTCTGTTATTATTATTATTATTAACCATGTAGTGTTCTAAGCTCTTGGATGGTCAAAATTATTTGCTGTGTAAGTGAAAAAGACAATGAAAGGAAAAAAAGTTGCAAAGACCAGTAAGTGCAAAAATATTATTAGGTATCTCATCATACATGGGTGAGTATCTAATTAAACCATTAACATTACATTATGATGAAATAATTAGGCAGGGCATGGGATGATACAGTGCTGCAGAAGTAGGGGGTCCTGAATGCACTGTTTCTTGCTTCATGGCTATATCTTCAAAACCGACATTCAGGACGCTCAAACGTATGTGGTTTCTGTATCCAAAAGATAACAGCACTGTTTGACAGTCATTTCTATTCATTAGCTACAAATGCAGGAAAATTCCAGTATTCAATTGTGTTGTGGTAGGAGTATAAAATTCTGTGTACCCAAAGCATCTGCTCAGACCTTTCCCTTTACTCCCATAGCCAGCACAGCAGCTTGGCTGTGAAGCAGTTGTTAACTGGAAGAAAATTCTGGGTCATGTAATGACTTGCAAATTGCAAGCAATTGAAAACCATTAAATGCCAGCGTGGTGAGTGGCTCCAAGGACTGGAGCGGTGCAGAGCCAATGCACATCACAGGTCTGCAGGGGCTCCAGGGCTGTGTACTAAACACACAATAATCACTCTTTTCCCACTGAAGGTCAGTGCCTCATTCCAGTGAAAAAATACTTCAATATATGATTAAAATCATGGCGATTTTTCTTCTTCAGAGGGGTATCTAGTCACACTGTAATTAAGTCAGTTTTCTACTTCACATATTTTAAGTGACCCACAGGATTTTTCAAAAGAAGAAATCCACCCCAGTGGATATTAAACCTCGGCTACTTCATTTTGGCTGATGTTGATAATATATTTGTATATTCTCATAAAGGTAGAGCTATGAGGCAGGCATTTGGCTGAACTGGTATTTTTCACCTAAAAAAACCCAGTGCAACTGCTGAGATCTCCCAGTGGAAGTTGCATTGTTTCTCTGTGTTACAAGTTCAGGAATAAGAGTAAAGGAACACCTCAATTCCTTGTGGCACAGGATCATCACATGGAACACCATAGGAATATTCTCATTCCCTTGGCTGCCCAAGCACCAGGATCTCCAAAAACCATTTCCAAAGCCTGCCTCTCAGCTGAACAAAACCCATACACTTACCGGTCTGCAACTAACTGCATTAAATGGAGTGCAACTATAGAGAAGAAAAATTGCAACAGCCTTCATTCCACTGCAGCTGTTGCACATGAACCACGTCCCTTTGTCAGACATACCTTTGAGTTTGTTGTGTTCCGAGTCTGCTGGGAAGAGAGAGTCTGGAAAAAGTTTGGGGAAAGTGAGGCCAGCATACTTGGGTCTGTTTTCAACGTAGTTCCGTACTGTTGGCTGCAGCTTCTTCATGAATTCTGGACAGGGTGTTCCCAGCTGCTCAATAACTTTATTCCACTGATCAATATCTGAACACCAGTAGTTAAGGGAAACAAAATGCAAACCCCCATGTAGCCTCCTGACATTTCTGTTTGTGTACTCTGAGAATGCTCAAAGATATTTAACTCCATAACATCTTTACAGTCACTATCTTTCCTTCTTCTCTCACTATTCCTCCAGGTCCAAAGTTGTGGCTACAAAGGGAAAAACTCTCACACACAACTTCATGACATTGTGCAGTTCTAAAACCACCATGGAATGCCACACAGATTCTTCTCTTTGGGTCTACAGTTGTTACCATTTTTTTTTAAACTTGAAATCCAGTGACTAGCACTTCCTTTTTTTACATGCAGATAACTGTCATTACATCAGCTTGGAAGAACAACATGTGCACCTGCCTCTCTATTCAGTCTGTGAAGAGGGAGACCCAGCCGGCTTAAAGAGGTTCTGCACAGCACAAAAATCTTCTTCCACTCATCTGCTTTGCACTTTACTCTCTCCAATAACTTCATTCATGCTAATTTTTCCAATACCAGACAACCAGCAACTCCTCAAAAACAATTTGTTTGATTTTATAAGAACGCACTGGGACTCATTTTCTATTGACAAACGGTGCGCAGGTGTAGACAGATGTTTCTCTTTAACTGAAAAAGTGATAGCTACCTTGTTGAACTGACACTGGCTAATGAGAAACAGGCTCTAATGCCTAAAATGAAAGTGTATTACAGGCATTTCATACTGAGCTTTTTATTTGTTGAGGTGTTGATATTTTAGTTTTCTTGTGCTAATATTTTGGCACCAGACAGGTATAGCTCTTTCAGCCACGTTCAGAACAAGACTGACTGTGCCAACAAAAAAGCAAATTATCAGTAGCATCTCTACATCACACTAATTCATGGAGCTAAGAACCTGATGACTACATGGGAAAAAAAAAAAAGGAAGATTACATGCAGCCATGGGTACATTGACATTAAGAAATATGATGAAGGGAGTTTTGCTAAGAACACACTGGAAATAAAAGGCTTTTAAAAGACAAACATTCAAAGCATTTCAGCACAGAGATTTCTTTTTTAAAAAGTATTCTTTTAAGTTATTGTTTTCATAAGTATCATAAGTGTGGAGGAGTTTTCCAAATATTAAGACAGATAACAGAAAACAGTCAAGCAAAAACCAGTCCTTGGTTGCAGTAGCAACTTCAGATTTTAAAAAAAGTATTTTTTAGAGGAATGGAAACAGTCTTTTCACATTTCTTGGAAAGTAAAGACAGACTAAATTTGGATTTACCTGAACTATCTTATTTGAACAAAAAACCCCCTAATAATTCATTTAAAAATTGAAGGTTTACTAATAAAAAGTGTTTAAAGGAATAAAATAATTTAAACATATGCTTTAAGAATTCTAAAACAGTATTTTAAATGGTTTTATTTTCAGCTGAAAAAGGTTGCTAGAAACAGCAGCAGTCTGGAAAGATTTTTCTGAATACCTCTTATTTTTTAAACTAATATGAAGACTTATGTAGAAAAGCCCCTTGCCCACACACAGCCTGTAGGTTGCATGCAGCTTCTCTTGTGTTGTCCATGAAAAATATCTTCAACAGAAAAGTGAGCAATTGCAACAACAGTGAAGTTATCTAAGACTACAGCTGCTCAAAGAGTAGCCTGAATATTTCATTAAACATTTAATTAGAAAATAAAGTGGTTTGACATTTTAAATTTGTGTTCAAGTCAAGACACCTCAGTGACTGCTAGCCGGACTGCTTCAGAAGCAGGTCTCTGAGGAACTTGAGAATACAGAGTGTGTAAATGCTTTGCAGAGAGTACAGAAATTAAGATGCTGTTAGTTGTGCCAAGAGAAGCCAAATGGGTGAGACAACCAAGCTCTAAAATCATCACTGGAAGCATTACCTGTTAATGTTGAGTGAAGTGTTTGATACACAGGGAGGGCCAAACACAGGACTTACTTCAAAGATCACCCCTGTACAGAGCATCTCCCAGGCATTTAGTGAAGGCCAAAGAAAAATTATCTTTGGGATCACAGAATTATGTGGATCTTTGACACATTGAGAGGGAAGATGTAGTAAGATGCCCTAGACATGAGCAACAAGGGGAAAGGGGTACAAGATGTTCCTAGAATAGGGCCTGTGGGATGGGAACCACTGTCAGGGGTGATGAAGAAGGGAGAAGGAAAATCCAAAGACAACAGATCAGCTTCCACTGCACACATTTCTTCTAAGCTGACAGAAAGGCTCTCACTAAGAAACAACACACAAGCAGACTACCACCCATGACTGGGACATTTTGAGATGGAGTCCTCAGAGCAAAAATGAGCGCCAAAGGCAACTGGCAGAGCCACCATGTCCTGCTCCTTGACTGGACTTGATTTGCAGGATAGCACTGGGACCTTTTGCAGCCCTGCTCTTACCAAGAGCCAAAAGGTCAGGCTCTATGTCACAGCAACCTCAGGAATTGCTTTTGAGAATGAATGATCTGAATGGGCAATTGTGCTTCTTTACTGTATTTTTTTGGACTTATGTTATTTGTATACTGCCAAAACCCTTAAATAAAATACATTCATTGCTCTTTGGATACATTTACATGTACACACACACACACACACACACAAACGGACATGATGGAGCACTCAGGACTGATTTTATCCTGATAGTATCAATAACAAAATCATGCTAAGTGAAAAAAGTTAAATAATGTTTTAGTCAGATGGACACACATATTTTCTCTCTAGTAATAGTTCTCCCCTTACCTAGACCTTAAAACCACTGGATTATATTCTGAGGTCCAATACATGAAAATGTGCAAGAATGTAATAAAGTTCTTGCAGAATGCTGGTCGAGCTCCATGTCACTGTAATGTTTTATGCAGTCACCACATGTGATGCATCTATGATGCACCTGGTGATGAGAAGCTGTACCTATCATGGCACAAAATTAAAAAAAATAAGTCTTGAAAAAAATCTGAGGTCTACACATCAAAGCAAAGAAACAGCTTTCTCTAGCTGCCAGTCAGCATTAGCTTCAGCAATTCTGCAGGAAACAAATGTTATTACAGGAGTGTCCTAATGTGAATCAAAATCTACAGTAGGTGACATTAATCGATTGGAGACTGTAACTATTGGAGTTATTGAAAAAATGGTACTAAAAGTTAGTGATCACATAACTCTGACAGAAGTTTTCCAGGGGAAAAAAAAAAAAAGGAAAAAAATCCCTTAAAGAAGAAAAGAGGATCCTGTTTTTCCCCTTGAAATTAAGCAAATGTTAGACAGACTGATAGTTGGAAAGAATTCCAACCCAAAGCTCTGGAAAATGATGGAATGTCTGCTTAAAAGCTATTTGAATCAGTCCAGCTGTCCCTTGCCACGAGCAGGATCAAGGAAAACGTGTCAACTATTCACAACAGCATCTGTATGATTTAAGGCAGAAGAAGGGATCTAACCTGGATTTATTAGCTTGCCTCTGGCACTAACAATATGGCATTTAGCAACATTAAGATGGCCACAGCAAAGATTTAAGAAAATAGATCTTAAATATGTATCTTCTGAATGAAGATTCATCAATGAGGCCTCAGGTTGCCTCGAGCTCACCCACCACCTTTTCTCTTTGCAGCTTTATACTCTCCTAAGGATTGGTCTCCTTTGCTTTCTAAATACTTGGTTATTTATTTGGAAAATAACACGAAGCTGAACTGCAGATTAAGTGAAATATTTTTTTAAAGCAAAGGCATAAAAATTCTAATGAGAAAATAATATTGTGAATTAATAATAAAGCATTTCTTTTGAAAAAATCAGATTCCACAGTAGTCATCTATTTAGAGGCACAGGCTGAAAGTGTAGCTGTATTTATTTTTTCTGTGTGCATTGATGCAATATAGTTCAAAAATGTGGATCAAGAACCAGTGTTTTGTTCATTCAGTTGGCCTGTAAACCTCGGATAAATTAAATTCCTGCAAATTTCCAAACAACAATGAGAAAATTGAGTTTGGCTATAAGACAAAATTTACAATACTTCTTTGTCTCAATCAGAAAATATTAAAAGCATTTCTACAGTCTACAAAGTAGTAGCTTGTAATTAAAAAAAAACAATTTAGACAAAAAATTATTGTCCTCCTATCTAGCCTCAAAATCACAACAATTTTTCTTTTCCCTTCTCATGACGTGTCTGTGTAAATCACACTCTTTTTTTGAGTGAAGAGTTACATTTTGTTAAGTTCAACAGCAAGGTTTTGCAGGAGGAGTTACTATTTGCCTTAGGATGTTTTACTGCAATACAAACAACTTAATCTCTCATGTTTGTCCACCTGAAAGAGGAGCCTTTTCCTAAAATCCTCCTCAAGCAGTGTCTGTGGACTGTGATGTGGAAAACACAAGTAATTCTGCCAGAATTCCTGTTTATAAGAGAGCTGTTGGAACTGTGCTGGACACTCGTGGTGCTGGTGGGAACCGTGCTTCCCTGCCCGGCACACTGGACTGCACTTTCTCCACCTGTCAAGCAGCACCTCCACACCAGCTCTGCTGTACAGGAGCAGGATTTGCTCTTTCTGGATAAATGTGCTGCTTCTGGACATAATTATAATTAGGACATGTCAAATCTTGCTTTTCTTAAGGTAGGCACAATGCAAACAAAACAGACACAGGATGTTTTGTTTGTAACAGACAGACAGGAGAAGATCACCTCTTTCCAATCTCAAAATCTTGAGGGAACCACCTTGCTAATTGTTTTCTCCTTAAATCTGCATATTCCACCAACAAAAACTAACTGCTTCACTTTAGGCAATTTTTTAATGCTCATAACTTGTCAAATTTAGAATAATTACTACGAGCAGCTCTGCAGTTCCCTCCCCAACACCAAATTGTGGCAACAACTGCAAAGTTGATAGGCCAAATATTTTTTTTGTTAAATTTTTAATTGGACCTTTATTTTTAAAATAAATCTGCTAAAAAAGACACTAACCAGCTTCACTGTGGGAGATATTAGTATCACATTCGTATTTTTTCCACAGTCCCACAATTTACACATTGATGCCAACGCAGTTTACAAAAAAAAACCCACACAAAAGGAAATGGAAATGCTACCATCTGACAAGACACTAACCATAAAGCATTTTCTGTTCCAAGGTGAACACTTTGAGAAGAATTTCTAAATTTCTAAAGATTAGACTGCAACAGAAAATACTCTGCACTGTTCAGAATAATAATTGCTATTTATATGGAATAACAGAATGTGGTGATAACAAAAACTAACATGTAGCACAAATAAATTACTTCAGAAGATTGCCATTGATCATTCAGGAGTTAGGAGATAGCAGTGTTCATTGTGCAGATACCATCATTAACATTTTGGATGCTTATCTGTGGCTCCTTAACTAAAATTTTCAAATACTATTTTTTAGCTGGTATTTCATTCAGTTTCTGCACATCTGTGCTTACACAGCAGCATAGAATGGTTTGGGTTGGAAGGGACCTTAAAGATCATTTCATTCCAAGTCCCCTGCCATGGGTAGGGACAGCTTTCACTAGGTAAGGTTGCTCAAAGAACCATCCAACCCGGCCTTGAACACTTCCAGGGATGGGGCAGCCACAGGTGTTACACCACAAACATGTTACAAGTGTTTGTAAAAGCCACCTAGGAGTCTGCATAAGGAGTAGATCTTAGTGATATAGCACAATCCTAAAATGTTTCTGTTTTTACTGTCAGTGAAGTTGGTATGGGCTCAGTCTGCTTCTGAATCCCAGGTGTACCTGCAACAGCTTGGATAAGAAATCAAGAATAGACTCCTCAAGGTCAAAACATAGAAAACAAGTTCGGGGAAACCGTAGGGTTGCTCCTCTTCCAGAATCAGGAGAAAACAGAACCAATCTGTGTTTTCATTTGTGTAATTATTCAAAAGTTCCTTTTGCCCTTTATGAGTGAGTTTTTACAACAGTCAACGGTTACTCAACTTCCCAGTGTTTAAGGAAAGACAAATTTTGGCCTTGAAGTTCAAGATTATTCAACAACATACACCATTCTATATATTCATACATCTATCAGTCCATATCTATATCTATCCATCAGCTGAGCCACCTCCAGCAACCCTCAGCTCACTAATATTTCACGAATCTTTTGCACCAGTTCTTTCTCTACATTTCCTCTAACTCCCAAGCAGAGGAAGCTGTACACATCACTCAAAGGATGGAAAGCCAGCAAAGAGAAAAGGCTGAATAAAGAGAGACATAAAAAATCTTCATGAGAAAATATAATAGATATGCAATAGAATAGTTGTCAAAATGTCTGAACTCAGTTGTATTATTGTATAGGAGCAAGTGTTCTCCTTTTCCTTGTATTTACATACAGATGGCAGGTTTTCCAAGATAAAATTATAAGCTGTTAGCACACTGTCAAAGTTCAAACAATCTGGGTTTAGTAAAAACATTTCTAAAAGAGTTACATTGCTGTATTGAAAATAATTAAGCAGGCAATGGATAACCTTTCATCCATTTAATAGTGCTGGGAGCGGTTTTTTGCAGCCTGGGCATTCATTTTTTGGTGGTTTATCCACAAACAGCACTGGTTCCATGGAACCACTGCTCATTTAGCATTGATGCTCACAGAAAAAACACACCAAAAAACTACTTTTCAAATAGAGTATAATTCTCATCTTGGATTTAAAGCAGAATTAATTTATCCTGCAAACACACAAACCTGCTTTTCCTAAGGTGTTTATGATTTCTAACTGCCAATGATACCCTAAAATCACAAAATGCTCTTTCTCTTACTGTTACAATCATTAAATCTGTACTTGTTTTAACAGGTAAGAGACTTTGGACTTCTGTGCAAAATTTGTGCAGGTTCTATGTCTTTTTCCATCAGTTTAGATTTCCTGACAAAGAAAAGGTACAAAAAATTAGTTCTTAGAAGGTTTGCTGGAACAGTCTCCAATAACCTGTTCTCTTACGTTGTCAGAACAGTCACTGCATCTTCTGCATAAAGCAGAGAAAGCTTTAGGGCACTTGTTGAGATCTTCTCTGATGCCTGAGAAATAATTTTGC
Organism: Irena cyanogastra; assembly: GCA_013397155.1. Taxonomy (NCBI): domain Eukaryota; kingdom Metazoa; phylum Chordata; class Aves; order Passeriformes; family Irenidae; genus Irena; species Irena cyanogastra. The sequence goes on along the minus strand of VWZV01009962.1, from coordinate 59,635 downwards.
CACTAATCCTAGAATGTACAAACCCATATTTTAAAAGAAGATTATGGCCTGTGCTATAATGACTTGCATACAGATATTGCTGGACTTTGCAGATCATTCAGACTCAATACAGCAGCATTTGTTTATGGAACCTAGACAAAGTTATTAGGCAAAATATGTATATTGAAAAGTATTTTCAGAAACTACTGTAATTTTTCTGCTCTGCATTTCACCAGCAATGCAGATCAATTTGATGTGAAGCTTGTAAGTAAATTAACTCTATGCCTGAAAAGAATCTATCAAAAGGTTAAACTATCATTTCAGAACACGAGTCTAGAAAAACATAGTTTTGTTTTTGTTTAAATGAAATGGCCAGAAGTGTGGATTTAAAAAAAGAGGTCCTTCAAGGGTATTTATGGCTTACATGTATTTCTGTCTATTTTCTTCATCTTATGCTGGTCATGTTCTTCAATTTCTGAGCACTGAGTCTTAGCTCAAGGTCTGAAGGGGTGTTTTAACTCTGTGAGAGTCTTTAATGATCTTGGTTATCTTCTGAAATTCAGTTGTCCTTCCTGAGCTCAAAAAGGCCTTGTTTATCTCCTGAATTCCATGGCTTTGAAGCTCTGCCCAGCATTTTTTCAGCAGCTCAGATGAAGTATAAGCTTATCAAATCTGTCAATGGCTGGAGAGCTTCCTCTAGAAACACATCTGCTGCCACACCTGGCACTGGCTGAAGATTTCAAGAGCTCTGATATGACTGATGCCTAACAACTTCAGGGAGAAATTTCATATAATCATGGAACTGTTTAGGTTGGAAAAGACCTTTAGGATCATTGAGCCCAGCTGTTAACCCAGCACTCATAAGACACCACTGAAGTCCACTGAAGGCTGCCTGGGCTGCAGCGATCATGCACTGGTGGGGCTTGCAGTCCTGAGGAATATGGCTCATGTGAAGAGTAAAGTCAGGACCCTGAATTTTTGGAAAGCAAAGTTCCAGCTGTTCAAGGAGTCAGGCAATAGAACCGCATGGGAAACCTCAGGGACAAGGGAGCAGAACAGAGCTGGCACATGTAAGGAGACTCTCCACAGAGCAGAAGAGCTGGCAATCCCCTTATACTCCAATCCCTACAACATGCAGGGCATGGTTGCAGCTGTAGAATAAGGTAGAATAAGGCTGCACAAGCTTTTGCAGACCTATACTATGAGCAGCTGACATCACATCTCTCTACTGAATGTACACTTGTCTCCCTGAACTTGTCCTAGTACAGGATTTAAAGTCACATTCATCCTTCTCTGCCTAAAATGCCTGCAGCAGCTAAAAAAAAAAAGTGTAACTACACTTTCACAGCTCACCAGAGGACTAAGGCACCTTCTTCACTCCTCCAGATCACCCATGCAGCAACGAGAAAATGTTAACAGTCTCCCTCATAAAATCTTGCGGAGAACATGTGGAATGAGAGTCAGACTCAGGTATAGCCAGTTTGTCCCACTGTTCCTGAGGCAACACACCACACCACATCCTTGCTTGAGACACAATTAGGTGCAAGCTTCATGGTGATTTCTTTTTGAAAGCAGAACTACTGCTGTCAACATTGAAAGGAAGTTTTCATAAGAAATTTTAAAAAATAAACAGGAAAAAAAAAGCTGTAGCACACAATAAAGTGCATCACATACACCAAAAATGGTGGAGAAATAGTAAAATTTCAAGGATCAGTAAAGATCATGAGGATTTTGAACACTGCCAATCATACTTCACAACTGGCAGTTTAAAAGAGAATAGAGGTAGGTTCTGTTCTCAGCTTCCCCCCAGTGATTTCAGTGAATTCAGATAGGTTACAGGAGTGGGACAAAGCAGCAGCCTAGCAAAGCACTGCACTCTGCACTTACTCAGAGTCATTTTCTGCTTTTCTGCTTCTGAATTTTGCTTCTGAAATTTTTAAAGTTAGCTGAATGGACTATTTAGTTGTGTAAACAGTAAAGCATCAAATGACCTACACTCCTTAACCACTGAAAAATGGCAAATAGTAAATTTTGCAGTCAAATACATGACTGACAGTGCATTTCTCATGAATATTCAATCTTTTAGCTTCAAAACTGCTTTTCATGGTTATTTATGCATAAAAATTGACACAAATTAGTATTAAATACTCTTCAAATCACAGTGTGGATGTGAAATGAAACACTGCCTGCTAAGAAAAAATTGCTGATAGCAGATTCTGGTACACTGCCAGGCCTAACCCATTTTACGTCAAAGAGGAAACTTTTTTAAAGAAATGGATGTTTAATTACTCTTGCTCCTGCACTTAAACACATCCTTAAGTATGCTGCCCTTGAGCTCTGAGGGCTTATAGTTCCTGATGATGGAATTATCCAGCTGCCCAACTCCATCACTCGTCTGAAGAAATCTTTTTTACAGCAATGTTAAGCATTTTCTGTGCAAGTTTAAGGCAGAGGATGCCATGAGGTCATGAATCTCAGCAGGCTGAGTTGGAGCTTGCAGCTTCCCGACTGGTTTTCAGCTGCACAGATGGGCAGGGGAGCCAGAAGTGCTGAACTGCTGCTTGAGGCTGCTCAGCAGCAGGGAAGGGATATGGGGGATGGATTTGGAGAAGAGGTGGCTTTGAAGAGCAGCCTCAAAAAAGAAAGCAATGGCATCATTCTCTGTTCATGGAACAGGCACCCATGGAACAGCAGAAGAAAAGCAGAGAGGTACAGAAAACATAGAGCAAGTTTAGCAACATATTGTAAATAAAAATGAAGAACGTGAACTCAATTACAGGCCAATCCCAAAGAAATCAGCAGCTGACAGTGACAATTTCTATGGAGCTACTGCAATAATAGATGGCACACAATGGTTTAATTATAGAGGTTGTGCGCAAGTTCTTTCTAACAAGCATGCAGCTGTGGCAAAGAAACCAGTTTTTGAAGTGCTATTTAAGACATATTCAATTCTTTTTGGACTTATTTGGGGGCATCTTTAAATGCTAGCTTATAAAATGTAGGTCAATGAACATAAAACCAGTTCTGATTGCAACACTGAGGGATGCTCACCCCTACACTCAAATATCCGACTCCACATTGACAGGAAACAGAAGCACAGCAAATCTGGAGCACAAATGGGTGCTAATGATTTCCATTAATGCACAGAAGGGAAACGTTTACTTTCACATAGGCAGAGGAGATGTGCTCCAGATCATACAAAGACACAAGGAAAGTGTATTGCTCATTTCAGTATGGGTACGCTCACCCAGCATTTTGGACAAAACACAAATTAGAATCTTACTAGGCAAGGCTGTGAAAATATTAATGATAAAATTACCTACTTTCATTTCTTTAATTCTCTTTAGATGATACTTTTTCCACATTTTGATCAAAATATTGAACACTTTAAAACATAAATGAGGTCAGAAGTGCTGAAGTGAGCTGGTAAGTAGTTGTATATGCACACCCAAGTGTACATGCACACCTACAAGTTACATAAAGTTTAAAGTTACATAAAAATAATGCCTGGAAACTCCTCTGTCATCTAAGTACAGAATTTAAAATAGAAAGAAAATTCATACACACGCCATGTCCATTTCTCATATTCATGATCCTATGGACAGTAAAAGACTGGAGTTAGATCAAGCATGTACTGATCTCAATTGTTATACACTAGGAAGTGTTCCACAATCTGATAGATACTGAAGTGCTTTAATAAAGCTTGGAACAAAGTAAGAAATATGGCTGCCTCAGCCCTGAGTGTAGAATGGTCTCTAAGGAAAACAAATACATTCCTCATCTGCTTGTCCACTGATTTAGTGAGTTTACCTGTAAATCACTTCTTGCTGATGTCAAGAATATATTCTGCTTTCACATAATAGTTCCATGTACTTAAATAAAAGATGGCAGACCCAAGTTCATTACAACAGTTTCCCAAGAAACATCCAGACTTCTGAGTCATTAAACTACTACCAAGTGATAATTTTAGTCTTGGGAAGAAGTTGTGCCCAAACTGAAACCATTTCCTACTTTTGTACTTTAATACCACCTGAAGATCAACCAAACAAAGCAAATAAGCAATTCTATGAGTCTATAACAAATAAGCATTTCTAAGAATCATGCCTGAGTATCACAGAGATGCAGAAATGCATGTGAAATGCAGAACCTCTTACATCTCACCCTGAGGTAAGCAGTGACTTGTGTCTACCCTTCTATCACCTTTAAAAAACCCTCTCATTCGTGAAACACACCCCTCCCAAACACACACCATCCAAATTAATAAAGAGACATTAATAAGAACAAAACTGAGGTCACTGGCTGCAGAAAGTGATTCTGATGAACTGTGTGGGATGTTGTTTTCCATCTCCTCATGCTGTACTTACTGCGGTTTTCACCTAAGGCTTTCCCTGAGAGGCAGTAATGGTTTGTTGACATTTTGGTTTGCAGGGATTTTGCGGTGGGACTTAACCCAGCTCTTTAGGTACAGAACAGAGATATGTCAGCACTAGTCTGGTGGGAAGGGGCTGGAAGGGAATGGGTTGGAAGTACCTACTGGGGCCAGAATGGCTGCTAGGAAGGATACGATCAGTGCCAGGAAACAACACAGCACCTTTAATCATTTCTCCCATGATGCACCCTACTGACCACATGTCAACTGAAAACAAAAATGAAATGAAGGTAAACAAGAAAACACGAACAGAACAACAAATAAATGAGAAGACTTATCTGATCATGCTATAGCACAGCGCCTGCAGACACAGATCTGCCTCTTGCTCTCGGTGGCTGCTTTTCTGCCTGAGCACACAAGTTTCATGACAACAGAGCAGGTCTGAGAAAAATCGACTCCAACACACTCCTTTACCCCAGTGTGGATGAAAGACAATGCCATTAAATACAGAAACCCAACCGAGACCCGCAGCTGGCTACTGTGTCATAATACAACTTTGCAATTAAAATTTACCAATTAATTTTGTCTTTTTCAAGTTTTCATTTGTATTAATTACCTAGGTTTATGATGCTTTGTCTTGTAAATGAATGCTGGTCTCTGTATTCAATAAGGATATGCAAATTGCTAGTCCTTTATCATTCCAGCTACCAGAGATCCATGCATATTTTCATGAGCTGAACAGCCAGAAGCCACAAAAGGAACTTGGGTCCTTGTGAAGACATATCCACCACTGATTCAGGGTTATGAATAGAATTTTTGAGATCATTCAACTCCAACAATGCTTCCTTTAGGGCCTGTTGGCTCACTTCCAGCGAATCTCAGTTAAGCCAGCAGTCCATCGCAGGAATCTTGAGAATCTCATAAGATTTCCATTTGCCATAATTGGAAATGGTGATTACTAAATAGGCCAGTTGAGACACAGAAGTGCTAAGCTGTACCTTCTGCACTGAAATTCAGAGAAAATTGGGGGCCTGTTTACCTCCTACAGGGAAGAGCAGTTCAGCTGGGTCAAACAAAGCTCACCACAATTTACTGGAGCACAAGATGAAAATCAGATTCCTTATATCCAGCACAGGATTAAGGTGGCACTTTCCCCCATACTGATTCCATGTAACCACATTACCTCTGCTGTCCTTGCTCTATGGTAAGTCATAGGGCATGAAAGCAAGCACGGGGACAGACTGGTGTCTCAGGGCCAGGAACTGGGTAAAAAATATGAAAGCATCATGCTGCTTGGTTAAATTTACTCCTACAATTTCATATTTAGCAACAGTTTAAAGTGCATTTGACTTTGAAGGCAAATGCCCTTTCTGTGGATATCTTAACATGCCTGGGTCTAAGGTTCCCTTGTTGCTTTATTTAGCATATGAAAAGCTTCAATACTACACAATAAATAAATCAATAAACAAAAAATGAACAAAAGAAAAGGCTGCTTGTTTGGAAGCAATAAGCAGACCTAGAGATGCAAATTATTGCTGCTTTCATCACAAGCTAAATGGCATGCAAAATATCAGGAAAAGATAGAGCAAGCAGTTGTTTGTTCGTCTGTTATTAATTCCTTTTTATTTTCAGAGGCTGCCTCCTGACATCACTGCTCTATGCTATGCTCCAGAGGGCACACACACAAGCTGAACTAGTGCCTTACTAAACTGCAAACTATATAAAATCAGAGATGATTATTCCCCTCTGTGCCTGAGGTTTTGGGAAGGAGGCTCTTTGAAAATTTCCAAATCAGAAGGAGCAAAGATAAACACCTAAATATAACCAATGTCCCAAGAGCCTTCTTGACTGCTGCCTCTTTTTCACCTCCTGAGGCAATTAAAAATAAATCAAAGTGGAACCAGAATTTGGCGGCATGTTAGAATTAGTTAGTTGGAGGTTAAGAATTTCAGCACGTACAGCACCAGCTGTCAGAAGCCCCAGTCAAGGCACTGAGACTTGTGCAAAGCTCCAAGAAGGACTGCAGAACCAAGATCTATGCCTTGATCCTTTGCTTTATTTAGTCCAACATCAGTCTAGATGCTGCAGTCCAAGTAATTTCACTCATACAAGCATCAGAAAAAAACCAAGCACACCACAATCTCTAAACACCTGCATTCAGCTCCAAAGCACTGAAAATCTACACTTGGTAAAAGATTTTTTTTTTCAAATGCAAGAAATCACAAATGCTGGCAGTGCTACATCAACACATGGAATTTCCCTAAGCTTTAATCAAGGGCAGGTTAACTTCTAGTGACAGATCGCTTCATGACTCAAGGTAAAGCTTCAATTTAGCAACTATTTGCCTTGATATTTTTAAGATCATGTGAAACAGTGTTAAGGAATTTAACCTATGGCTGTTCAAGACTCTCTGAAGTGAAACTGTTAAGATTTTGGTAGCTCTTGATGCGAAACCCACTTGCCATTGGAATTTCCAGGTCCTGGATTACTAGGAGTAGGGGATTTTTAATGTGTTCAGAATCTCTACAAACCAGATTATTGCACAGTCTGGAACATATTCTTGAATGTGTACACATACTTCAGAATATGAGTAAACTTGCCAAGGACACCAAATGCCACTCTGGCAGAGCCAGCTTGAACAAGTGCTCACCAGAAACCACATGCACGTGTCTTCCTGAACAAAGGAAAAAACCATTTTAACTGTACAGAAAATCTTCTCTGGGCCACCTCCTGGTTCTGATTCCCCACCAAACAGGTACTTCTGACCCAAATGACTGCTTGCTCATCCTTCCAGATTTCAGATTCCCCTCCATCAGAGATGCAGAAGGGTCAGGAATTGTAGAACTACCCAAAGATGTTTTTTATATGGAGCGGACTCAGGTCAACCTTTCGTAGACACCTCCCTGGTAAATCTACATTCTCCTCCTGCAAAGCTGTAGGTTCTCTGGGACTTCACAAAACAATCAGAAGGAGGCCATAGGGAGAATCTGTAACTGCCCTTGCTCAAACTCCCACTGAGGTGGCTTTTCAGTCTTGCACTCAGTAAGATCCGACTGTCATTCAATGAAAATTGTGACATTCAAATTAAAATTCATTAAATGCAAGCCACAGGACACTCCAGAGACCAGAGATGCAGGCACAGCTGAATGAGCTTTGCTATCTTTTCCAACCTCATGGGCTGGTTCCCACTTTCTTCCCAGAGCACTGGTGAGAATACCAAACATTCACATTTGTAATAGCCCCTGTTTCAGTGATGCAGAAATTGCCCCTCTGTCAGAGGTAAAGAGATGTTCACCTCCTCAAAACTAACTGAAGAAGATAATGATAGACGTATTAATGAAGCAAATCATGACACCTGATTTTACTTGTGTAACTGTAGGCCAAAATATTTAGCACACAACACTGCTTCCCAATGGCTAAGGTGCAATCTCCAGTAAAATGTCAAGGCAGGTGAGTACACCTGTGATAACAGTGAGCTTTTCTCTCCAAATTCTGCTAAAATGGACACACACCTTGCTGGGCAGGACCTCTCTTTACCTCCATCTCTGTTTTGAGTACTCCTGCACATCTGTACTGATGTCTGCTCTGAAGAACCACTTCTAGGCCCTTACTTGAATTTTCAGCCTGAAAAATATAGTAGCTGGATTGGATGCTGTACCTTGTTTTTAAAGGTTTTTCTGTCATTTCTATGCAATAAAAAAAAGGGCATGCTTTATAAAAATACATAGTAATTCTCAGTAATACATGGGCAAAGCTGCTTTTTTTTTTTTTCCACATGCTCCAGATACCACAGCTGTAAAGGCTGCAGACCTGCCAATGCCAAGGAAAGCCAGTGATGTGTTGCACGCACAATGACCATTGTGGAGATGGCTCAAACTCTTGAAAAGGATTAAAACCCTCCCCAAATCACCTAACCCTTATCTCCCTCAATTCTGGCTAAGTCATGGCAAACTCCCAGTTTTCTGACATTCCAATCTCCTCGCTGAGACTTTACTGAGATACCAAAATCCTCCCCTTTGTGTTTGTATTTGTTATATGCTTGAATTTCAACATGTTTTAACAAAGGCTCACTCAGCACAGTATCAGCTTAATCCATTAAGATTTCCTGAGAAAGTTTTTCCTTTCTAATTTGAAACACCACTTTCCACATGATGTTATGAAAACCTCAATATTTCTCAGTAACAGTAATAAGGTTCCTAAGTGTCTGAATAATTGCCTTAGTGACTTCTAATTTTCTTCTTGCCAAACACCATGGAATACGTGCACTCTCTTGACAGATACTATATGGAAACAAAAGGGAATTGCCACCATTTTACAATGGTGAGGCTTCAAACCAACCTACTAATTTCTTTTTTTAAACTTTCTGTGACCCAGTGGGAAGCCTGCACTGGAGAAGGCTCCTTCCTCTTAGGCTGCAGTGCCAAACAAGTGCTAAAAAATGACTGAAAAAGCCACTGGAACCCTGAGCAGCAAGCTCAAGAATGAGTGGAGGCACAAGGGATGACTCACATCCTTCCCTTTCTCCCATTTTCTTTTTGATATATCTATATAAAAAAAAATCACGGTAAGAGAGATCTACAGATAATCTTGCCAAGGAATGTGAAACACACTACTCATTGTCTAACAGACCATAGCATTGAAAACTTGTTTTGTAGATCCTGCATTTCCAGCTTCAGGTCCTCTTTTTAGCTTCTTTTACATTTTGATTTTGAAGTATCTCTTCTCAGGTCTCAAAGACTATTCAAGCACACTTGTGTTACCTCTTCTAGCAGGAAACCCACAGGTAATCTCTCTTTCTACAATACAAACAGATTAGCAGATCATCTGAGGATACTTGTATGTTTTCATATCTGGAACAGGAATCACAGAATATGCTGAGTTGGAAGGGACCCATCAGGATCATCAAGTTCAACTCCTGGCCCTGCTCAGCACACCCCAGGAGCCACACCCTGTGCCTAAGAGCTTTGTCCAAACACCTTTTGAACTCTGTCAGGTTGGTGCTGTGACCACTGCTCTGTGCTGGTGGCCAATCATCCCCTAGGTGAAAAACCTTTTTCTGATATCCAGCCTAAACCTCCCCTGACTCAGCTTCACGTGATTTTGAAGGCTTTCCATTTCTTTATTTTTATCCTGTCCAAATACCTGTATGCTCTTGACAAAAGGCAGTTCAATACTGTTATGTCCACAAGTTCTAAATTCTCTGCTCAACTGTTCCAATCTGTCTCACCTCAATTTAGCACAGCTGCCATCAAGAAAAAGCTGACTAATGCCACAGGAAAAAACCCCAAAACATTTGAGACCATCCAATTCTCATAGGTGCCAGAAAACGCAATTAAAACTTGTCTTGGTTGAAATTCATACAAAGCAGCAGTGCATCCTGAAAATCTTTAAGGTGAGTGATGGGAAACAAGCAGTGGATCATCTTCACTGTAGCACCTGGGATTCAGTCCAAGAGCCACACAGATTACAGACAGCACGGGAGTTTCATGCCAAGTTGCTAAATTCTAATCTGTTGGAGTATGCACATCTGAATTATAAAAAAAAGAGAAAAATGGCAACAGCCCAATCATCCTCACATCTACTCTCAGACCTCTTTGAAACAGGCTTCACCTCATATGAGCAAACTTTAAGACAAATCCTGAGTCCAAAATCAAATACCTAGGGAAGAATAACTCAGGTCAATAAAATCCAAATTTAGCTATCAATGTCATCACAGCTAACACACACTTAAGCAGCAGGCTAACATGAACCAGCTAATCCCACCTGGAAAGCCAGGCCAGTCACACTTAACAGTATCTTTTTAAATAATCCTGATGCTAGTTGCTGGTTTTGATTGTAAGACAAAACAAGCCTTAAGAAAATACCACCCAGAACAAGTAAAACAACAGGCTGCACTTAACAAAAATGCAGAAGTTTTTATTATACTGTACTTCAAGAAACACTCAAAAATGCCCTCAAAACACTAAAATTACACCTATTCATCAATGCAGATCAAATGCAAAGATAAATTCTGTTTATGAGTAGTGGAAAGGCAGCACCTTTTCCTAAAAGACTTTCTTGATGCAAACTTTTTTCCTAAGGCAACAGAACACTCTCTGTCAGAGAGCATCTCTTAATCCCACCACTCTCAAAGACAGCTGGTGGGCAAGGGACTTTTTGAAAATCTGGCCACAGAAAATATTAACTGTATTGGTTAATGCTGACTTCTCTTCGCAATTCCTTTTGGATGTCCATAATTACATAGAAGAAAGTTGGAATTTTTCTGTCCTCCTACTTTAATGGTATTTTCTCTTTTGACTGTCTAAGACTTTAAGCTACTTGCAGTAGGAATTCTGTTCTCAATACTTACAGTGGAAATTCAGGCCTAGCCAAATTTAGGACACTTGACTAATATCACAATATATTTCTACGGCTATATCACTGTTTTCCTTTGATCTGCTGAAGGACTTACAAGTGAAATTGCTATAGTACCATCCTCTACATGCCTCCTTCTTTTCAGTACTGAAAATAAATCCTCTATCACTTCATTTTCCCCACTAAGTCACGTGTGCCTGTAGGACATCACTGTGGACTTGGCAGCTCAGATCTTAATGAAACTGTCACACCTGAGAGCATTCATTTTAAGTTTTCCCTCATCTTCAAATAAAAAACCAGAAATACATTCCCAATCCTTAAATTGAAATCTTATGAGATTTTGAAGATGTTATTACCTAGAGCTGAACCAGCTTTTGGGAAAGCCCTGGGGTTTTCTAATGTATTTCCAATGTCGTCCAAGAGTTTGGGCACTTTTTAGCTGCTCACATTCTTTCTGATTTAACAAAAGTTGCATAAGCATCAAAGAAACACTGAGCAAGAAACTCAGAAGTAGACTACAAAAGCTTACCAGAACTTGCTAGGAATATTTTGGTTTGCAAATCCATCTGGAAATGGATTGAAAGGTGGATTTCTTCTCAAGAGGGTCTGATTTCTGACAAGGAAGTTTCCATGACGGTATTTTGAAATGTCTGCCTTAGCTGAATAACAAGGAATGAGGGCACCTGCCAGGAAATTTCTACCCAGTACTCTCCAGGACACTGGAGGCTGTTCCTACTTGTCTGAAAACCAGCTGTAGTCTATCCAGATTCCAGAGCTTTCTCAAAGCACCTCAAGAGAAAGAGTTTCTTGTTTACGTAGATGAGAGGTTCTGAAATTAATCTCCTCCATGTTTTAATTTCCACAAAGACTATGAAATTTCAAGTCGGCAGCACCTGAGTGCAGTAACTCAGTGGGATGATTTAGGTGAGATTAAATTTTAGAATATTTTCTTTCCATAAAACATGGTAGCAGCTGTGAATTTTTTCTTAGATGTATAGTGTGCCATACACAAATGCTCCTGCTCCAGACTAGAAATGAGTAAGCTCATATTGGTAGCAAGTGCACACAGTGGACAGCCTTTTGAATGATTAAAAAGAACCGGTATTTTTGATTTCTATATAGACTCGCTTCTTTCAGCTAGAAAACTCTCTGCTGGAAAGCCTTAGGTAGACCAAGGGAAGTATGTAATGTGCTTCTGTAAAGTTTACCTGCAGCTGCACAAATGCTTCTCCAGCTCTTTCTGCACCTGGGAGGGAAACTAGATCTGCTCATCAACAGCTGTGGAGGGGTGGGAAATCATATGGACCCATACACAAACCAGTCTTTCCAACACTGACACTCATTCATGGGGTCAAATTGGTTAACAAATGAGGACTGACTTGGAAATGAATGTACAGATTTCTTTCTTCTTCTTCTTTCTCTTCTGTTTTCTTTTTGAGTTTTTTTTTTTTTAAACTTCCTGCTCACCAGAATAAACCCACCATTAAAGCATGGTAGTAATTGTGACCTGGCCCATATACATACTATTTCAGGATACAGGATTTCCAATGACTTAAAAAGTAGGACTATCCCACAATTTACACAATGTTTGCTGCATTTGTTCAAAAATTCAGTTGTTACTTTCAACTGATGCTGAAAAGTTAAAAGATATTTTTAGAATATTTTAATGCTATCCCTGAATAACACCATCATAAGAGACTGTTTCCACAGACAGACAGAAACAAAGTAATTCTCATGTTTGAATGATTTTTTTAAAGCTACATCATTTAAATTATATAGTATTAACTTATTTCTAGACATGGGAAAAAGAACGTATCTCCTAATTGGTTGTTGAAAAAGGAGAGCAACCCATTAACCACACTACTATGCTTTTATCCTGAAATCACTCTTTGTATGAATTCTAGCTGCTTATCAACTAAAATCTCAAACTTCTCTCAGAAAAGATTAAGTGGAAATATCCTCAGTATTTACAGCTGAACCTCAAGTATTTTATAGATAGTTTAGTTTTTCTTTGATTTTTTTGTTTTTTCTTTTTTGTTTGTTTTTTGTTTTTAAGAGGAAAAGAGTATATTGTTTGGAGGAAGCATAATGATGATGTTTCTGAGGTGGTATTACCACTGAAACACAGCATAACTATCACACTAAATTACAGAGCTTGGGAGTGCTGGGAGCTGCTTTGCACTTTGAGGTTACAGCTCAAGGTGGGTGTGCAGCCTGCTCCTCACGCTGAAGGGACAGCTCAGCACCTTTAAACATCTCAAAGCTACCTACTAATAAAAAAAATCACCATTTTAACCTCTCTGCCTCGTTTTGCAGCCAACAACTTTCCATCCCCTCTTCCTATAAGACTAGAAGCAGTAAAGTGCTGCTGTCACCCCCTCAGCAAACAGGAGGTACCTGCTGTCCCTCCATCTCCCTGTTAGTGAAGTAGAACTGCATCTTCACTGGGTCACCAAGCAGAGCTCAGCTTTCAGAGGAAGTTGACAGAGCTGTGAAAACAGGACAGGCAGGACCCAACTTTGACAAACATGACAGGAATTACTCAAAAGTCAGCAAAAAAATAATTGTTTCCATAGCTGCATGTCTGTGAAAGCTGGGTTTTCTCCACACCAACTGCCATTGGCTGCTGATGCCAGATTTTTGTGGTGCCATTCTGCTAACTAGCTGAAAATAATATGCCTTTTTGTTTCTGCAAGTGAAGATACGTTATGTTGCCTCATTTTATTCTGATGGGCAAAACACATTTACTTACATTTCCAAGCCAGCACAGGCAGGTTTAGCCTGTGATGAACAGGAGGCTAAGTAGACACCTCCTCTTTTGTTTTCATTTTCCAATATTGCTTTCACCACCTTGGAAGGGGTAAAAATAATACCACCCAAGACAAGAAGAACAAGATGGGAGGGAAATATAGTTTAATTGACGACACAGACCTCATGCAAGTAAAGGGAAGTTCATTTTAAATCAAGAGAATCTGATTTCAGGCCAATTTGGAAACCACAACAGATAAACGGTTGCCTTAAACCGGGTGAGTCAAATTCTTAATTTTGTTTTAAAGAAGAAAAAAATTTTGTATTGACTCAACACTGAGCCCATACAGCATTGAGATGAATCCAAAACCATGATGCATTAGCAAGCAAAAGATTATGATGTCACCACAAATGTTATGAAGCCAATATTTCCAAAACACAAAAGCAGAAAAACAGATTTACAGGAATGAGATGGGCCAAATGGGGACTTTTTTTCTTTTTTTCTTATTTTAACTTTGAAGAATAGTAAATAAAGCTGTCCAATTTGCCATCATAATGCTTGTTTTCTACATTGCTTATTGACATGACATAAATAGTATATAAACCGGAATGATTACAGGTTTTAGAGTAACTTAATTGACTGAAATAATGCTGTGCATCTGTTTTTCATTTTCAATTTTGTGCATATCAGTAGTGTGCTATTTTCATTTAGCCATACCTCTGGGATTCAACTTTCTGCTTCTATCTTTACAGTCCTGTATAGTCATTTTATGGTAAAAGGGATGGGGGGGAGGAGAGGAACAAATAATAGGTGAAGCTGCAGCAAATAGCACAAGGATACAGTCCCTTCCTGGAAAGAGGATTTTGTGGCGAACCATTTCTCCCATAATGCATCCCACAGACCATATATCCACTAGAACAGCAGAGACAGGGAAGTGAAGAAGGAGGAAAAAAAAGCAAAGTTAACTACAACATTTCACTCCTAAAGGAGGGGAAAAAGGTTGATCAGCACAGTACAGTTTGTTTTGTGTTTTTGTTGGTTTTCTTTTTCATGTCTCATCAAAAGCTAAAATAAGTAACTAAATAAATAAAAGCTGTGTCAATCAGCTCAACAGTAGTTAGTAACAACAGTGGAAAAAGTTTAAAATCAACATTTTGGGTAAAGGTCCACAGCTAGCAAGTAAAGATCAAGTAACAACTGCACAGACCCATGGTATACACTGAATATATGGCTAAAAAATAACTCCTTTTTTTTTTTTTTTTTTTTTTTTTTTTTTTTTTTTTTTTAGGAAAAAACCAAAACAACCAGACAATGATAATCTGGAAGAAATCCTACTTGCAGAGTTTCTAGGCTTTGTTCTCCAGCACTGAGTCTCTTAGCAGCAGCTGACAAGAGGTTCCAAAGGGAACTGCTCATACAGGTAAAAGCTGTATGGACAAATACCACCCTTAAAGGTTATTTAAAACTCTTCTTTCAGGATCTATACCTGTGTCCTATCTGTAGGTATCTATCACAGAGAGTGTGACCTGAGCAGACTCTGGTTTGTTTTGTGTAGGCACTCAAAATAAATGCTATAACAAAAGCTCCAAAGGACAAATATCAACAAGACTAAGAGCATTTCCTATTCCCAATCCTGCCTTCAGCTCTTAGATGAAATATGCAGTTACCTTATCTGCTTGACTTGGATAGAGGTTTTTTTTTCGCTTTAAGTCTTTAAAGAAAAAATGCTGGATAGATAGCGACACAGTATTCACAGGAAAAAAAAATTTAAAAATTTTAAAAACCAAACAAAACCTGTCTTCCATGTGAAGAGGAAAAAACTGCTTTTTAATGCTTTAAAAGATGATGTTGTTTCTGAGCCTGAAATCCTCATTTTCTGGTTATGTTTGACCTATACAACCAATTTTCTCCTCTTTTTCTTCCCCTTTCTTAACCTTCAAAAGCAATCCAAAACAAACCAAAGAAACAAACAAACAACTCATTTCTTGGTGAAACAAAATAAGGGTGAAATGCTCCATTTGGGAAAAGGAGGGTACAGGTATCGGGGCATGGGACAGCAAAAGCATGCCTGAGGCAGTGGCAGAGTTTTCTTCCTAGTGACAGTTTTGGGACCTTCCACAGAAGTGCAGCAAACTGGTGATAATTATGCATCTTTAGCCAACCAAGTGCAGAAAGAAAATGAAAGCAGTGAACAGTCCTTATACAGGCAGAGTACATAGAGGGGAAAAAAGTTGGAGAGCTTCAGTAATGTGGCAGCATAGGCCAGAGCAGGGAAGCAAAGAACAACCCCTTCTGTTGACTTCCTTGGGAGCTGGGTCAGAGCCTCCAAGCAGAGAGGCTCCTCTGAGAGCTGAGCTTCATTTTCAAACCTTTCATTTTCTTCCTCTCTTTATTTTGGCTTTGTCCAAGTAAGACAAGATCATTCATCTGAAGCCAGATTCATTGCCCAGGGAAGTCAAAGAAGTCTCTGTGTTAAACTCAGTGGGCATTTGATCAGGACCCTTGGATGTGGCAAACACTAGAACTTTCCCAGCTGTGTACTTCATCACAAAAGTGTGTCTAACTTTTTCTTGGTGCAGTTTTAATCATGTGAAAAGCAAATGCTCTCTCTGTCCTTTCATGGACAATAACAACAACAATAATCCTAATAATCTTCTAAATGTCTGGAGGGAAAAAAAATAACAAAATAATTCATTTGACAGTAGCAGAACTCTGGATATTGACTAAAGAACTATCTAAAGAGTGCTAGTTCAAATTTCTAATGGTACTTAGCAAAAAATTTCAAGCAAAATACTTTAAGGAATATTATTCCTTTATTTTCAGAAATTATTCTCTAAGCTAAGACTCTGCATAATAATAACAATAATGATAATAATTTCTCAACTTTTTAGACTCTTGTATTAAAATTTATACTTTAAACTCATAAACATTACAAATAATTCATATGAAGACTTGCTAATTTCCGAAGAGGTTGTATGATTATGTTTATAGTAGTGCCGAAGTCATGTAATCGGCTCCCAAGATCAGTTTCACTGCCCTTTACAGGATGCAGTTGGCTGTTAGTAAAAGTTCTCCTGCAGGTTAGCTAAACTCCTTGACATAAATCAAATAGAACACCTGTTAACGAATTCCTGATTTTGTCACATTTGCTGTATTTGCCATCAAAAAGTCTCCTGAAACAGACAAATGATATCTTTGACAGCAAAATCTGAGCCACAAAATTGGCCTAGTCTACTTGCCACTCAGACGCAATTCCCAGTTTTGTTACAAAATGAGAACAGCTTTAAAAGTTTTCCCTTTATCTTCTGCAAAATTTGAGTTCTTCCTTATCCACTTTTCTATAGCAAGCACCCCCATTCTTTTTTCACAATATTTCCAAGAACCAAAATTTCTCTCAGACTATTCAGAGGAATATCCTATTTACTTCTAGGGAGATTACATACAAATTATATGTTTTGTTTTGTTTTTTTTTTTAGTTTCAGCTTTTTCCTCTTCTCTGCAATTCTACTTGCCATTAAAAAAAAACAAACTCAAACTGTAAAATTTATACCTAGATCTTAACAAGACAAAACCTCCCAGCAAAACCTGGGATCTTGCTAAATTTATCATGAAGAAGGAATTAATTCCTGAAATTCAGATCTAGCTCTGGATTTAGGGAAATTCTGGAAGGGCTAGGATTTTCTATTTCAGCTTGTACTTCTTCTTGTTCCTTCAAACAATTCGGCGATCCGGACTCAAATTTAGAACACGTGACTCGTTCAGCAATTCCAGTGGTTCCCACATTATTTCACGGCCACAGAAGACAAAGATGAAAGCTCTGGTCAACATGAGTTGACTGCAGTCATAACTTCAGACATAACTAAGAATAAGTTTCCTGTTACTCTGCCGTCTCACACTGATGAATTCCCCAGCAGTGCATCCCAAATACATTCTGTAGCTGCAGTTCACAACAGCGAGGAACTGCTCTAATTCCAGATGTCATTTCCCATCATTTCCCATTATGTTTCCTGTCCCTCCTTTGGGTCTCCCTTACAATGGTGGAAGCAGAGCTTGCCCTTGGGGGGCCCCGGTGCAGTGACACTGCAGCCCTACCGTTCTCCTTGTAGCCCATTCCCAGGATGACCTCCGGTGCTCTGTAGTAACGTGTCACCACATACGGGGTCATCATGAAGCTAGTGCCTGCAGTCCTGGCCAGCCCAAAATCCAGAATCTTCAATGTGCAGTCAGATTTTACTACAATGTTACTTGGTTTTAAATCCTGCAAAAGATAGTGGGAAAAAACATGTGACTGTCCTTTATAAAGCTAGGCACAGCTATGACATGGACAGATACCTTAGGTCACCCTTCAAACACTCTTTCCTTCTTCTGACCCAGTTACTATCAGAAATACTTGTAAATATATAGCAAACTCTTGCTATTGTTTCTCTAGCAAACTGTTCTGGAAGTTGTTCTAGCTCAGCATACTGTGGGGCTTTACCTGGATGAAAGGAGCCTACTGCCGTTAAATTAATTGCATTTACTAGAATTAGTATCCCAGTGCTGTTTTAATTAAATTATTTTCTCTTAATGCTGTGAACCTGATAGAGACAGTTCAACTGCACATGTAGAGATGTCTTAATGCTTCATTTATAATAATTCAACTCATGCTTTGCTGGATGACTATCTGGCAGCCAAATCTATAACCCTCTGCTAAACACATCACATGCCAAGAAAGGAGAACTTTGTAGGACAACATCCACTCTGTAACACACTTTATCAGCCTTTCTTTTCTTTAGGGAAACATTTTTTAATATTTTTTAAATGCGGAAATCCCAAATTAGTTAAAGCACTTTTCAATTTTCAATCCATTGAGAATTCCCTCCTGCTCACAGCGACATGACCTGATCCCCCCACTATCAACTATCACACATCCACAGCCAGGTACCACATCCTTACCAGGCACAGCACTGATGTGGAAAAAGCAAAATGAGAGGATGCATTTAATATAGACTCAGCAGTCTTTTCATTTGTTTCAGCACATGTAAATGATGGTAAATGCCAATTCCATACCCCCTGACCTCTGACTGTGGCTTTTATGTTTATATTCATTGCACTGGGAGACAGGGCTTTGAGCCACAGTACACAAGAGAGCCAAGTGGCATTTAAAGTCTTCATGATCATTTCACATGCTGCATTAAGTTTTAAGCCCCTTACCCTGTGAATAATCCCTGCAGAGTGAAGATGCTTGATTCCACAGAGCATTTGGTACAGAAGGTAAGACATTCGCTCATGGTCCAGTTCCATCTGAATGACCTGGCACAGGTTGGCATCCATTAATTCCATTACCAGGTAGCTGAATGGAAAAGCAAAGACACAGGGTTATTTTTTTTTGTGTTGAAGGCAAATCACAGCATCATCTCAAATAAGTAACAATGCCTTTTCTTGCTCTAAAATTCACTTTCTTTCTGATGACTGGGAGTAACACAGCTGGAGACTGGGCCCATTAACCACAGCACCATGGTGGTGTTTGTATCTCACTGCTGGGACGCCACTCTTTCAGCATACCAGGAAAACTGGTGGATTATTTGCCCTTTCTTGGTGCATTCCCCATGACAGAAACTATACCCTCCATGGGCAATCAGGCAGCACCACACAGAAATGCACTAAACCCAAAAGACCCACGAGCACCAAATGCTCAGCCTTTGATGGCTACCACAGTACACACAGGAATCTGAGAGAAACAGAAGTGTCTGAGAGGGTAAAATATGCATCCCCATGCAAAATGTCTCCAAAAATCCTCCTAAGCTTGCATGACTTCCCAAAATACTCATTACAATTAATTGGTTACTGGTGATTATCAGACTACAGAATAGGAACATGTTTCCATGCAATGTATACAGAATATGGGAAAGACAGGAAGATAAAAGGAGAGCAACAATATAAAACAGAGAATACTTAAAATTTCATTCACAGCAGGTTCATACTAGGCACAGTAGTGGTTGTCCAGCAGGGCAAGGTTCCAACAGAGATGCTGATTGTCTTCTACACCTACCCCTAGTTCCCCAGGCAAATAACATTACAGAGACAAAGGTCATACCACAACAAATATGAAACCTGGTAATTTCACCTTAAATTGTCAAAGGAGCTCTCAGTGTGAGAATTCAGAATGTTTTTCTGCCCACTATCACACTATCTTTTTGAGAGGGGACTACAGCCTTTGTATTTTGCTGAATTATTGCAATAGAGGTAGACCATAATGCCCCACGCATCCCTAAAGCTTTAGCTTAATTACTGCCCCTGTTACTTACACATCCTGGAACTCCTCCAGAGATTTCTGTGGTGTGAAAACATTTAATAAACTTATAATCTGAAATGAAAAGTAAGACAAAAGAATAAAGAGAAGTGATATACATAATCAGTTGAACCTGTTTTGAACTGTGTTAAAGAATAAACTAGTTTTTCACTGCTCTGTTTATATTAACATTTCTCACTTTATGCATCAGTAAAAAATCAGCACCATTCAAAATAAAATACCAGAGATGTCTCAAATTTCTTCCAGGTGCTCTCAAAATCATCTGAAGGAAGGATAACCAGTGACAAAGCAAAGTGCTAAGGGTGAGACGCTCCTCTCAGTTTTGAAGCTGGAGGTTCAAAGACCAACTTCAGCTCAATCTAGCATAGCAGTCCTTCTGCTACAGCCAGAATTTTCTTATTTATGAGGAATGCTAATTTGAGGGGAGAAATAATCAAGGACCATCTTATTAAACAGTAGTCTTTCCTTCTCTCTGACATGGCCTCAATTCCTTTGAAGGCACGTGCATCCACATGCTGGCTAACACAAATTGCATCGTGACAGGTACAACTTTTCAGTAGAAGCCCTTTGAAACAGAGACACCCTGAGCAAATCTTCCATACTTAACTCCTTTTCTCCTTTCTCTTGTTTGTTAGCATTTATGTTTGTTTTATTTTAAATGAGCTGGGCTGCTGAAAGACACGGGTAAGAATGCGTGAAAAAGAATAGAGGAAACAACGTGACCTCACAGATCTGGATTTCCCCTGTTTTCTCTCTGTGCAGGTAACAGAGGTAGATGACACCAGCACTGCTGCCATGAAGGCAACATCTGAATGTCTGCCTTCCCACCTCCATCACCTCTTTAGGTTTTCCAACAGAAATTTTTCAACATTCTTTCTCTTCACTCCACATGTTCTGACTGAATTTTACCTCTACAAAGGTGCCTTTACAATCCTCTCCTTTCTTTGCAATTCTCTGTAAAGACAGATTAAAGCTCTGACCCAACCCATGTGGTGCTGTTAGCAGCTGTCATGCACCATGTTTAAAATTATGTATTTAAAATTAGTGCCGCTCCTGCTGCCCCTCTGCTCTTTCCAGTCCATTTAAAAACTTCTCACTCATCCCTGCATTTTTAAATCCTCATGCATTGGGCTGGTTGAGGGTAGCTTCCATCAAGTCAACAGGGAAGAGACAGGAACAGTTCTGATCAACACAATGGGAATATAAGAATAAATCACCGCCCAGAAGTGAGGCAGAGACATTGTAGTGTCAAGGCCTGCAATTTGCAGTTTAAGGTCAGTCCTTTCTCTTTCCATGTGAACATGTGATTGAGAAAAAGTGTAAAAGCTCCCCTTCACATTGTTTTAAGCTCACTGATGCTTTGCATAAGGAGAAAGAGTCATTGCAAGATCTGAGGGATGGGTAAACGCTGCAAACTTAAAAATTCTCTCCTAATGAAAAGGAAGGGGCACACAGATATGGCAGCAGGAAATCTAGGAGGTGGAGGAAAATGAAATCCCTGGGACACTCCTTTATAAGGCAGTGTGGCAGTCCTACATATTTCATTACAAAAAAAGCAAGCTGATACGGTTTCAGGCAGATAGTTCTAACAGATAATGGTTAAAATTAACATACAGCCCTGGAATAACATTCCTGGTGCAGCATAAGAATATTTTCATTCATTATGGATACCAAATGATATACAGCAGATGGTGCAAGAAGCAGTAAAGTCTAGAACAATCTAGAACAGTTTGGCATAGCCTTTAAATAAGTATATGGAATAACCTCAGTCTCTCCTGTGGGCATGTAGTACCAGACAGTGTGTAGCCCTTGAGCATAATTTACTTTAATTTCTTCCATTTAAAAAAGGAACCCAACAAAGCAATTTCCTTTCTAACCCAGCAATGCACATACCCTTTCTCCTGCCGAACACTTACATTTTTATGATTCACACACTTCATGAGGACCAGCTCCCTGTAAGCTCGCTTGGCATGAGTTTGGTTCTGAAATGGTCTGCTGAGCTTCTTAATGGCCACATTTCTGTCAAGGACGGCATCATATGCAGCACTGTAGTGATGACAAACACAGGGGTTATGCATCTTAGAGGGCATCCAGCACTTCTCACGGCAAATTCCTGAACCTCAGGTCTACCATTTCCTTTTTTTTTCAACTGAAAAAAATACTGGGACAAAAGAAGAAGAGAGTTTCTAGTAAAAAAAAAGGTAAGAGATCAATAGGAAGCATGTAGCATCACATCAGCAGAAGACAGCTTACACCACTACTTCTGAACTCCAACTCCATTGGAAATTAACACCTATTTTCAAGAGGTGGGGGAAAAAAATAAGTAACTTCAGATAAAAATACAATAAAAACTGGGTGAGAAAGAAGCTGCTTCATAAAGCAACTCTCTGTGCATGGCTACAGCAGAAAAGGCTTTTTCTGTCGCAGTTAAGAACTTTCACAATGTGGCTCAACGACCAAATACCCACTTACCCAAAATGAATTTTGTGTTTTCCTTGTGATATTTCTAATGGAATCAAGTTATTTAGTCATTCTTTGAGACCATATCATCCAATTCCAACAACATACCTAGAAACAGAACCATTTCACAAGGTTTTTTACCAATTCCTGGTAATAAAAAAATATTACTCTACATATGCAGAGTTACAACTTTTGAAAACCAAAAAATACATTGTTTGCAAAGTGAACTTTTAGAGCTGGGGCCCTAAAATGCTCCTTAAACTTTTATGTGTTTTTCACAACCTTCAGCTATTTTTATAAATGTTACTTCTTATATATTTGAAACACTTATTTTGGTGGTTCAAATCTGACTACATAAATTCCAGCTTCTAAACACCACAAAGCACACTAAGTTCTAGAAGCATTCCCAAATGGACAGTATCCCCAGACCCTCTCACTTATTTTTTCTGAAATTTTATGAAAGAGGAAAGGCATGACATGAGTTTTCTGCTAGTCCATGAAAAGCAACAGTGAATTTCCCAGGAGATAAATCAACCAAACCACCCACTGTTCTAAAAATTGCTTTCTTAAGCATCAAGCAAATATTCAGAATCCTGCAAAATTGTTTCTCATTAACCCTTGCTCATTGCAGACACTCAGTGAGAGAGGCTAACTAACCAAGTTGAGCAGAAAGCACACAAGCATCAGAAGCTTAGTCACAAAGCCAACAAAAACGTAGAGATGTTCAAAATAGGTAAGAAACTGTTGGCAACATTTGTCTGGGAAACCACACAAGGAGAGAAGAATCAGAAATACTGAATTTGCATTATGTCTGCATAAAAAACAGACCAAATGCATCCCACGAATAAGAACAATTGTTTACTAAAGGTGATGAGAAGTTTTGCAAAGATTACTTTTAGGACATATTTAGGAAGTCTCTTGAGAGTGGGTCTAGGGGAGTGATCTTCCCATTGTCACATCTGGAGTTCTGGGTTGTACTCCAGGCTCCCCAACATGAGAAAGATAAAGACTGGAACAATTCCACTGATGAACCATTAAGATTTATCAGGGTCTGGAACATCTGTCATACAGGGAGCAGCTAAGTGAGCTGGAGTTGCTTAGCCTGGAGAAGGCTTAGGGTGGATCTTATCGATTTTCTTAAGTATCTGCTAGGAGGAGTAAAGAAGATGGAGCCAGACTCTTCCAGTGGTCCTGGGCAATTGGCTCTAGTTGACTCTATTTTGAACAGGCGGGTTGGGCCAGGTGTACTCCAACATCATCCATTCTGTCAGTGGTAGCAAAGACTTTATTCTCCTATTCATGAATAAGGCATGTAACTTTCATGACCCTGCTAGTCACACGCATGAACAAAGATCCTGCACTCACCAGTTAAACCATACAAGCAGCAGCTTAGGTGACAAGGCTATCAGAGATACAGCCTGACTTGATTTCTCTCTAGCCACAGAATTTCACTCAACTAAACCTTGTGTTAGGAGGAACATGACGTGTGATTTACAGCCTAACAGTATGTAGCAGAAAGCAAACCTCCTGTAGCAGCTGCCAGAATCATGTCACTCATTCTGATGTAGTTCAGCCACAACAGGGCACCATAAAGGCCACAACTAAAATACCCCTTAGTTCCATTAAGAAAGCACTGAACAAATAAAGTGCAAAGCTCAAGGATTTAAAAAAACAGGATCTTTCAACAATTAAATATTTTGCCCCTATTGTTCATGGACATATACTGCAAATATACTTCAGCAGACAAATCTCTCAGCTAATCCATACTACTTATCACCAAATTCTTTTAGGATGAAAAGCCTACATAAGACTCATCTGACCTGTGTAAGAGTACTGTGAATCATTTTAATAATCTTTTTTCACATTTTAATCTCATTAGATGATACATCATAAAATTACTGACAAGGAGTTAGAAAACAATAAAAGTTTGTCTGAGCAAACTTTTTCCTCAGCTTCTGATCTCTGTTTGCTTTTCTGAATTTTCTCTCTCTGTCAAAGCAACAGACAAAACCATCAATCTAAAATCAGAAAACCAAAGGCTTCTTAAACACTTGGCTTTTATGCTCAGTTCCTGGTCCTTTGCATACCATGGAAGAACTAAAGCAGTCCTTCGTAGAGGGATATTTACTTTGAGACACAAGGATCTTGACTGCAATTCTATCACGGTCTCCTATCAAATGGAAGTTGTTCAACTACTTGAAGAAGTCAATATGTAGATTCATTGCACTGGGTAAATCCACAGCCCTGATGGTTTTTCTGTGCTCACCAGAAAGAAGCTTTTGTTTACAGCCAGCCAGCTCTGCACTTCACAACAACTAAATTACAGATACTAGATGTAGGTCCTCTCTCCTTTGTGTATCTGCTTGCTACACAGAATGCTTACCTTGGAACACCAAGGTTAGTATTGATGATAAGCCTTCTTAAGACAAACTTCAATCACTGACAGAAGAGTGGCTGTACAAACACACGGCTCCAGGGATCAGGAATAAGCGAGAGAGTAATTAGTGTCTGCAAACTGTGATGAAAAGGCTGAGCATGAAAGTCACTCTAAATCTCAAATAAGAGACTGCACTTGCATCTAAAAGAGTTCCTCTGGAAACTCTATCATAACACCTCTTGCTTAACTGTGAATTTATTTTTTAATTTATACAGTTTCTTGATTTTATAGCAAAGAATCTAAATTACCCCTGGTCTTGTAATAAAATTATAGCTTTACTGCAAAATGAGCTCAGAAAAATCCTCAAAGTTTACTACCACATCTCTGGCAACTGTACAGACAGAAAAGGCAGTAAATAAACTCTTTCCCTATAAATCCTCTTTACAGTTAGTCTGACATGGCAAATGTTAGTGCTCAGAAGGCCTTTTAAAACGGTAAATAATTTGAAACAAACTTATTTAGCAGAGATAAAAACATTTAGTGAATATAAATTAATGACTACCAAGAGATATATGTAATTACAGTTATTTAACAAGGCTTTTTGCTGACTTTGGCAGGAAAAAAAATGAAACTCCTCCTAGTCAGATTTACACAAACCCAGGTCATCATTTACCATAATATTCTGTGTGAGACTATAACGATCAATGAGCAATGATCTGTTGTCATGCACTTGGGAGGACCAGGCATTCATTTTTATACCTGTTTTGAAAAGAAATGGAAAACATTCTAGTTTCATGTCCATGTTTCTATTTCAATAGACACTTACCAAATAAATACTTAAAATTATTCCTCCCATCTTTTCATCAACAGGGAAACTTAACATTTATCAATTCTATTATAGTCTATAGTCTACTATAGTCTCAGAATAGACTGTTAAACCCATAGAAAATGTGTATTTTTCAAAGTCAGCTCTTAGAGATGGGTTCTTAGGATAATAAAGGACAACCTGAAAATCACATTTAACAAGAATGTTAATGATGTCTCATCCTCAACCACCAATCACCACCAATATATGGAGTGGAACGCCTTCTATAGAAATGCTCAGATACACATCTAAATGTATATGCACAGATAGATAAAAAGAAAAGCATAGATGGATGCATATATAAATCCTTTCCACAGCAATTTCTGTCTTCAAAGCCCTTGGTTTCAGAAAACTATCACTACTGCTGTTTCTGAAGAAGTCATTTATAGAAACGACAGGGGCCAAATCTTTTTCCCGTGTCAAGCAAAATTGCTGTAAATGTGGTTTATGAAGCTTTAACCATAAAATGTTTCAAGTGCTTTACCTTCTCCCTACTTGCGGTCCCCTTTCAGCCAAGCACTCCAACAAAAAGAGTGAAAATATTATTTTGCTTTAAACAAACTTTTCTAAGTGTACTCTGGTAGGGGTTTTTTGGTGGTTTTGGTTTGTTTGCTCCTTACATTGTCCTCACGCATCAGTCCAAATTTTAGAATGAAATTAGAATTTCTCATTCTTAACTTTTTTTTTCTCCTCTTGACATATAACTTCCAAGATTCTAAAGGCAGACATTCATACAGTGCATATTCTGCTCTTTAATAATTAGTTTTAAACAGAAAAAAGTTATTAGAGTGAAAACTTCTCTCCAGAAAGTATATTTAAATATAGTGAATGTTTTCCATTCAACTTGTGGAAAAAGGAAATAATGCCATACATGCACCAGGGTGCAGAAAGTTTGCCCCAAGCAGTACAAGTCAAAGGCTACTACAGTAAAAAGCCTTTAAACGTCCTTACTAGGTTTGGAAGCAACTCTTCATGCTGAAAATCAAAAAAAATTCCAGTATCTAATACTGAAGAGTTGCAGACCTCTTGTCAGGAATGGCTACTATACTTTCTGGATCAGCTCTATTCCCTCTGAAAATGCAGAGAAATTGAGACAGAATTCGGAGCTGATGCTGAAGAAGACCAATACAGCTTCATAATGGATGGCTGCTGCACTTTTCTTGTTGCCAGTTACGGTTCCAGCTTGGGTTTTTTTGTGTGTTTCCATCAGCTCACAGCTTCTTACAAGCCAATGGAAACAGCTAGATTAGAAAATATAACCAAGCTGACTCCCCAGCTGCTACACAAATAATCATTTTTTTGCTATCACCAGATTCCAGTCTAACAGAATAAATAAATCAGTTGCCAAGGTTGTCCATGAGGTTCTTCATCACTTCTTCATCAGAGATTACTGATTGGGCTCAAAACGTTCCTTCCTGCATTGCACAGAAACATGTGATCTATTATCCTGTGTTGGAATGAAGTAATGTGAGAGAGGACTGAAGTGCCTGAATTGTTTGGGATTGTCATCCCAGTATTTGAATGAAAATTCAGCACTGCTGTCAAGATTAATAGTGAATTCTGTAGTGCTTAAACTTCAAAGATGTGCCACTAAAACTGGAGAATTTTAAGAAAAAAGTTCAAAATGTGTGGCTCTATTTTTACATTTCAGTGTTTTATCAGGAAAGACAGCCGGTCTCACTCATCCCCTCCCTGGCCCTACTGCCCACGGTGCTCTGGATGCAGCCCAGTAGGCGTTTGGCTTTCTGGGCTGCCAGTGCACTTGGCTGGGTCATGTCCAGCCTCTCATCCACCAGCACCTCCAAGTCCTTCTGGGCAGGGCTGCTCCAGATCTGTTTATCCCCAACCTGTGCTGATCCCAGGGTTGCCCCAGTCCAGGTGCAGCATCTTGTTAAAGGTCACAAACCTGCAAATTTGCTGAGATGCACTTGATCTCTTTGTCTGTCATTAATGAAGATACTAAACAACCAGTGTCCCAGTGGTCCCAGTATGGACCACTGAGGGGCACCACTCCTCAGTGATGTCCATCAGGACTCTGACCTGTTGACCACGACCATCTGGATGTCCTCCCCTCAAATCCATCTCTTGCCATTTTAGAGAGGGGGGGAACTATGGGGGACTATGTCAAAGGCTTTACAAAAGTCCAGATAAATTACATGTGAAACGCTTCCCTTGCCCACTGATGGAGTCACTCCACCACAAAAGGTCAAAGGGCTAGTCAAGCAGGACTTGCCCTTGGTGAAGCTGTGCTGACTGTTCTGAATCACCTCCATGTCCTTCATGTGCCTTAGCAGAGTTTCCAGGAGGATCTGTTCCATGACATTCCCAGGCACAGAGGTGAGGCTGACAGCTCAGTAGTTCCCAGGGTCCTGCTTTCTATCATTTTTAAAGACAGGCATAAAGTTTTTCTTTTTCCAGTCACCTGGGACTTCACCTGACTGCCATGGATTTTAAAATATCATGGAGAGTGTCTTGGTAACTACATCAGCCAATTCCCTCAGCACCCTGGGATGCCTCTCACTGGGTCCCATAGACACATGTACATTCAGGTTCCTCAGTGGCCATAAACCTGATCTTTATTTACAGTGGGAGGGACTTTGCTCCCCCAGTCCCTGTCCTACTATCCCTCCACTGCAGGGGTGTGGGAAGAGAGGTTGCCACGGAAGACTGAGGGAAAAAGTTGAGCACCTCAGTCGTCTTCTCTCTGGTAGGGGTGTCTATAACCTGGCTCAATAGCCCACACGCATAGACGCAAACACAAAGTCCAAGCCCACAATTCATCCAGTCCCTTTGCTGCCACCCATAAAGAATTAAATAGTGTCATTGTCATATCTATAACAGTCCAATTTTCAATCTGTATTGCTCATTCTTTTTCAACTACTACAGTCATTGCCTAAAATGTCAAATCCAAGCAGCCCTTTGCAGCAAAGACAAAACTGGAAGCAGAATTCATTCATAATTCTAAGGACAGCTAGATCTGAAAAATTCTCTGTGAAATCTATCTCACAATTTATTCATGCTGAGAGAGCTCTTATCTGCCAAAATTTCAGATGAGAGAGTCTGAAGAAAGGTGTTTGAGCCATCATATATAGGACAATGTAAAAGAAGCTGCAGGGATAAAAAAGGATGGAACACTTATTTTTAATAAACATATTTATAATAAAAGTTAGTCATCTTTCTGATTACATAACCTGGTGATGCCCTAACGAGAACCATTTTGCAACCCACTAGTTATCAGTTGTGCATATTGATGCAAGATAAAACTCTTTCCATAGTTCATTTGCTCTCACAAAGACAGTGGGGATACAGGGATACAGTGGGAAATGCAGTGTGGAAACAGCTATAAAGTTCACACATTGCCTGGCACACCACTCAATGGGCTCTGGTTCAGTTTGCCAGGAGATTAAAATATTCATGAGGATGCTGCGTATGGAGCATGTTTACACACCTCTCATCTGCACGTGCTCTGCTAATTCTTTGTACTTGGCTCGAAAGCCACTTGGCTGTTTAATGCTTTTCTGAACAGAACTGTAAAATCAGTACTTTCTGGTCTTGAATGTCTCTTGTCACTAACTCACTACACAGCCTGCTAGCTGCCAGTCGCTTTTGTTAGCTGCCAGCCTAGGAAATTCAACCTGGGCAGTGAAAGGAGCCAAGTTCCTTCTCCATTCTGCTTTAAAATGGCTCTAGACCAATATGCTTTCTTTTACACGTGAAGCAAGTAAGAGATGACAACCTCATGGTTTTCAGAGAATCCTACACAACTCACTCTTGGCATGCTCAAGAATTTACCAAAGCCAGAGTAAAGTAAAAAACTGAAAAATGGACCAGAGCTGGAGGTGCCTATCAATATTCAGTGGCAGGAAATGCATGGGCAAAAGAAGCTTAAGTGTGATTTGCAGGTAAACCATATTAAGTAGATGTTTTCCCCACATATGGAGAATGGGTATGAGACACTGAATTTGGCAAAGAGATCTGACATCTGCTGCTCTGAACTCAGCAGAGAATGTAAACTTTGAACAGTTTTCAAGTTTGTTAAGCACAGCCAGAAAAAGTTCCTTTTCCTTGTTTAACAGCAATTTATAAGACACAGGAAATAGTGGCACTGAGGCAGAGTCTATGCACCTGGCAGAAGCTGAGTACCCACCACATTCAAACTGTCAGTCACATGATAAACCTGCTATTTTTTGGACCTACAAACTGGAATAGAAACCAGCTACTATCCTTCTTTTATCCCCTCACAACCATAATTTAAAAGACTTGCTTGCTTGCCTGACAAACAGAACAAAAGCTGTCACTTGGGTGAATAAGAAACGCTATTTTATGTTTCTTGCTGCATTTATCAAATTATTAAAAACAAAAATTCAAGTGTGGAATAAAAGCATACTTTGCTACCAAGCCTTCACCTACAATGTGATAATCATGGGAGAAAAATGGTAAGAAGTTTAACCCTAAAAGGCTACTCATTTTCTAGTTTCCCTCAAACTAACCCTGCAATCTCTTCAAGGCTGTTCTAAGCAGACAAAATCAGCATATTTTACCTGCTGTGTAACAAGTCAGAGTGTCTTTTCCAACGGGAACAAAATGAAAAATATTAGGTGTTGCATATAGGTAAAACCTTACAAAGAGAAGGCCTTGTGAAATCATGGCTCAGAGCTGCTACTTTGGCTAAGTACAAAAGGACTATGCAAAAGAGACTCAGCTGAATTAGGGGTAGAAAAACAAGTTATATGACCATGGCGTGTTCACATCATGGTGTACAGTGGTTGGCTGAATTATGTTTGTTATGATTTAAGCTGTGCAACTGATAAAAGCCTGACTGCTTAAAAAGGCCTGGTTTTTGCAATAAAGCAGCTATCCTTTGCATCTGCCTGGGTGTTATAAATATGTGTTTAATTTGTGCCTATAAAATTTATAATAATTCGATATTAGAATGCAGGTGTAGGATATAAATGTGTATTTTTCTATCAAACCGAAACATGTCAACACCACACTCTCCGGAAGGACGAATTCCCGTAAGGGTGTGTGTCTCCTTTAACTGATTGGATTTCCAGGAAGAAGTTTCCAAGACTAAAGCCGTGGCTGAGCGGGAGACGGGCCATCTCAAGAGGAACCACCTGGCCATTACCACTCTGATAAGATATCTGATGGAGATATGCAACATCTCAGGGACATCAACACTCTTCCTAGACATAGATAAAATTTCATCAATATTCACCATCTCCTCGAAGAGCATTGTTTCTCGCTGGGACAGACCAAGACACAAAATTTAATATCTTAAGACTTTTAGACTTTGAATACAGTGTTGCCCCCAGCAAAATAAACTGTATATAAGCTCCCCGTTCCGAGACATCTGAGTGAACAGAGCTGTTCTGACACCCTTGGGGTCAAATTGCCTGTCACCCAGCTGTCGATACCCGGGTTCGAGGCTGTATCCCTGCATTGTGGCTTTTTATCTGTAATTCTTACCAAATTTGCTATCGAATAAATTGATTTTTATTTAATTAGAGAAATTGGCTCCGGTCATTTATAACAGTGGGGATTCTGTGTCACTCTGGACCCTCACCCCACAATTAGGTTTTTGAGTTGCCATGTTACACCAGAAATTTCAAGACATAGATGTGTAGACAGAATTTTAAAACACTGTATTTGAAGCCAGAAAAGAAAAAAAGATTAAAAAACCAACCAATCCAAAAAAAGAAAAAAATCCATACAAATAACATTCACTCACAAACAAACCCCTTGATGTCTTATTTTTGACTTGCAAAGGGACTTCTGTACTTGAGTCTTCCTACTTTCTGCTTCTCTTTCTAACTGTCTGTATCTATTGGAAGCTCTTGCCCATTCCGGTGAGTTTTCCCACTCATGTCATGCTAGACATGCCCTGCTTTGTTCACAAACTTCACTCAGGCTTCACACAGAATATCTTGTTTCATACTGTCTTTCCATCTTGCACAACTTCTTTTTAACTTTTTTGGGTTGCCACTGGCTCTTATGATCTAACACAGGTCCTTAGACACAAGCCTTAAGCACACTATATTACCTTCTGTAAAGCACTGTGAAAATCTGTAGACTACATTAATTTTAGAGAATAAGTATCAGCAATACATTTTGACAAAGAAAATTGAATTACCTGAGCTGCATTTCTTTCCAGACTGGCTCTAGTTTTACTATTTCTGGTTCCACTGCTTCTTTGTTTTTTTTCCCTTTTATTTAGGTGCTCTGTCCTATTGCCCTGCCTCCCTGATTCCATGTGGCCACAGCCATTCTCCCACCATAGGAGAAATCCCTTGGTCCTAAGAGGGAACAGAAGTGTTTTGTGCAATTGGCCTCATGTGAACCACATGGTGATCAGTGGTGATGGTACAACGGTGTTCATGTCAGGGGGACAGGATTTCAGGTGCATGACATGATCAGCCTGAAGTCTGTTTAGGAGCAGCTACAATGCACTGACAGTATTTAATGCCAACCTTGGTTTTCCAGGAGGAGCAAAGACAGTCTTGAAAAAATCTATCCAGTAAGTTGCACCATAGTAGTGACCCAGCACAAATGTGAGAAAAGGGAGATCTGTCAGTCACCAAAAGGAAGCTTTTGACAGTGTAGGAAGAGATAGGTACCTGACATCTGTAAAGAGGGTTTGAAAACATCACTGTCTGATAGCAAAAAATGCAAATTAAACGGAGTTTCTAACCAACCAACACAGAAAGAGCTTAAGTTTCACAATCATCAGTTACTTTCCTGCCGACAGAGAATTTACAAACAGCTGATACATTTTTTAATAGCTCCAAGCAGAGCACAGGCCCAGCCACAGTTTTGAACAAACCTGCTCTATGCCTAAGAGTTGTACCAATCCAGCTGAAACCCCTGGCTGCCAGCGCTCTCAAATGAGCCTGACCCTGCCTTTACAGTACTGAATCTGTGACCAGGCAAAGGGACCATTGCTGCCAGGGTTCACAGAAACAGATTGCACAGAGATGGTTACCTCACAAACTTACTTACTTTTTCCCCTCATAAACTTGCAGAGTATAAATATGGAATAGATTTTGCCTGCTTAACTGTTGTAGTCATGGAAACCATATGGGTTCTTTAAGGAGAAAGGAGTCAAAAAAGGACATAGAAATATAGGCAGTGTATTTTAGAGACAGAGGGCATGATTTCTTTGCTAGAAAAGAATATTGTGGAACATTTTATTACATACCATTTGTGATTACCATAACATTTTAAATTTTAGATTTCTCTCTACAAGCAAAGGGAAATGAAACAAAAGAAGACAAACATGAAATACATGGTGACTCCTTGCCTACTAGGAATCTCTGCATTCTGATAGAAAAAGGGCATTCAAAAAAAAAAATTAAAAATTGAGAAATATTTTTTGATATATCCCGTTTTTTTTTTTGCTTTTTTTTCTCACTAATAGATAGTCATAGGAGATAGAAGAAGCTTCAAGACTCAAAGCAAACAATGGCTCAAACACAATCCATCTGTCCTATTTTTTAGATGTTATGTATAGTTTGTCACATGACAACAGTTCTCCGTGATCCTAACAGCAGTTCCTTCCATATCCGAGCTCAGTTCTTTGCTGCAAGAGCACTCCAAGACACGGCCTCTTCTTCTCACTCTATATGCAAGCAAACTGTCTCCGGATATGTGTTAATATGCAAACTCTAATAAATCAGCTTAAGAAACACAAATCTAACCAACTTAAATAAGCACCTCCACTCTATATTCTGTATGTCAAATACAGAGAGATACTCAGCCTTTGCTGTATCCATTGGGAATCTCTCAGCACCCTAAAATTCACATGCTGCTGATCCAGATTCCAAATACAACTGGGAAATTTGCTGTCTCTCTCAAGAACCAAGGTATAGATACATCAGAATCATAAAGCATAATGTGGTGCTTCAGATGTACACCACATCAATGGGCAGCCAAATACACACAGTTTTTGGTGTTTCAGAGCAACAAAATGTTAGAAAATCCAAAGAATACCACAGTGTAACTGCAAACTGGGAGCTGGGAAAAAGTCCTGCAATGTACGAACAAGCGAGGTTTGAAGCTTGCCGTGAGTTTAACTTCTGGTATTGCAACAAGAACTTCCCAAAATGTCAAAAAAAAAAAAAAAAAATCATCAGGAGATAGTTTAAACTACTTATTCCCAGCAGAAAAAAAATTTGAAAATAACCACATGTTGGCATTGTATGGGATGTAGGATGACATTAGCACTGGGAAACATGGCAGAATTTATTCATACTGCCATGCTTATTTCACCATCAGCACAGCAACACTTCCCAGTGCAAAGTGACAGCTACTTCCTACATTCCTCACACAGAACACACTTGTAAAATTCTCTAAAATTTGTTTTCAAAAACCTCCTCGGGATCAGGATGTCAGCAAAGCACACAACAGTGCGAGGAAGAGAACACTGGCTAAACTAATGGACCCAATTTGAAGAATCTACAACAGACCAGGATCAATCTGCAGTGCCAGCCAATAGAATGTTAAGCGCAAAAAGCCTGCAAGATGTAGCTGTAACTGGAATTAAAGTAACCAAACTCACAACATACACTCAGTTCTGCTTCACACGGGACTCTGGGGCTGACAAAATTAATGCTGCCACTCTCTTCAGGGCCGCTGAAATTCTAGGCATATCCAAATACATTGGTCACCCTATTTTGCCTCTGAATTACATGTATTCTTTGTTCTCCTCTTCTGAAGAAAATTAGTGAATGTATCCCACAAAGAGAACACCTCTGAACTTCAATGGAACTGCACCAGTTTATACACGCACAAATGTTGATCTCTATCAGGGAATACAGTATTTCAATTCAGCGACAGAAAGAATTCAAGCAGCATTACTGGGATAGCAGGACCACAATTGAGAAAAATATTCATGTCTCACGCACTTGAATATACTGGTGTCCAGCTAAACAATACAAATAAAATTGTGAATTAGCTGATAAAATTGTGTAAGGCACTGATATGACCACTATTCTCTGTGCTTTTCCCATGGCACTACAGCAAAAGTATGAGCTTGGAATTGATTATGGTCAGAAGCACCAACTACTCTTTTCTATGGGTTTTACCATTATACCCATTGCAATATCCCTTGAGATTCTTACACCCAGCCCAGGAGGCAATAGTGCTACACAAAACCAGAACTGAAGGACAGTCATTGTACAAAGAGCTCAAGTGTTTTTGCACCTTGTAGTGAACAATACCTGTCACGTTTCTCCTCCAGCCTTTGAACACTCTGGGAAGTGGCTGAGTCACCATCCCTGGAGGAATTGAAAAAGATGTGCAGATGTGGCAGCTAGGGACATGATTTAATGATGGACAGTGCTGGGGGAATGGTTTGACTCAGTGATCTGAAGGGTCTTTTCCAGCCTAAATGATTCTATGGTGCTGCGATTCCTTTAGGGAAAGAATCAGCAGATTTATAAACTACAACAAGCACCACCATCACCACAGGCTGATCAGAAAGAACTCTGTACTCCATAAGATTCAACCACCAAATTACAATTAAGTCAGCAAAGGACAGCCTACGGTAATATTAGGCAACACAGCAAGCTATTTATTGTCTTGCTGGCTCTACCTATTACAGGGAACACGAAAAGATTGTAATCTCCTTTCTAAGTTCAGGCTCAACAATATTATCAAACCACTAATTCAAAGAAAGATATCTGCAGCACATTTCCCAATTTACTACTTCAGGAATATATGTTCTCTATATCTGCAGATGAGGTGTCTTTCTAAATTTATAATACATTCTCTGAAAATAATTTATAATACATTCTCTGAAAAGCTCTCATAAAAGCATAATTCCTGCTCCCATATCCTCCACTCAAACATTTTTCACACAGAAACCTCCTGCATCAACGAGACAGAATAAAGCCTTTCCCAGCCAGCCCCCCTCCCTAGTCCAGCTGACACATCATTACACCATATCTCAACATCATGCAGCATGAAAGCTTGTGCTCACTTTTAAGAAAATACCAAGATAAAGGATTTCAGCTGAAAGGCATCATCAGTCCCATTTATTTGATGTTCACCCAGACAACTTTGTTTTCAAAGCTATTACTTTCTCCTGCTAATACACACAGGTATAGCCACCATGTGGTCATAAACCAGGCCAAATGTTTTCTATAAGATACTGCTAAGATTTAATTACTTGTGCCCTCAAGCCTGTAAGTGATGTCTTCCCTATCTGCCTCAGAAACCTGGACTTCACCCTTGCTTCTATCATAAATTCAGAAACTGTCAGAGGCCCATCAAATTGCTTTTGAAATATTTCTGTACAACACCATTTTTCTAGACATCACAGACAGTATCATAAATATCACGCGCAACATAAAAATGATAGCTTGCAAACCACAGCAGAAAACCTACAGATCAATTACCTTGCTTCCAGGCAAAAAGCATTCATCTAAAACATAAAGAAACATCCACTCCAACATCAGCATATTTCTGTTGATTTTATGGAACATGTGAATTCCTCTCCATCCACCATGCACAAACCCAAGCTGAAAGTGACCTGTCTCTCTTTCTCAGCCCCTTGCAAAATTAGGTAGGTGTCAACTCCCTTCTAACATTGCAGAGGGGTATCAGCTACTTCTTCTCTCAGCAGTTTAATAGCACATATCTAATTAAACTCAGAAAACTGTTTTCTATTTCTATGACAGACTCAAAGATTAACTAGTGTGGTTACAGGCCTGTGCAGCTTTTACAACTACAGTTTGGTCTAATAAACTCCAAGCTGTGTTTCAGCAATGCCCCATCATGATCATGCCTGCAATAACAACATGATAATGATATGCTAACACACGCTTTATAGGCTTTCTCACAGATGTCAGTGTGATGTACAGTGAGCAAACAGCCTACATTTTCATAAAGAGTAGTGTTTTCAGGGTGAAGAGCAGCTTCCCTGCTCAAGAGATTCCAAGCAGCTTGTTTTCTTTCCTTCTTTCGGCTGCTAAAATTATTTTGTGAATATAGCTAACACAAAACCCACTGAAAGAGCTCAAAGATTAAGTTCCAAAGATCCTGTATGTACTATGTCAATAGAAATACCATTTCCTTAGTGAGTTTATAATTATTTCACATGGGCATAATTATAAGAATCACACCATATGGCTTTATCTTTTTCACATAAGTCACTAAACTGTCATCTCATGAAGATTTAATCTTTAATGCTTCCATTCAAGAAAATATTTTTTTCTTTGATGTAATTTTCAGCACAATCCAGTGAAATCAAGTCCCTACTTTTTTCATAACCACACTTCCTGCTTCCTGTGCCTGCTTCTGTTCCACGACATAAATTGTTTTCCACTGACATTCTCTTGCTTATCTTGAAACCTCTTGACAGAACTGTATGGGAAAGGTTTCAGTATTCTGTGGCTTTGCTAGGGAACCCTGCAACACCTTCCAGAGCCTGAAAAACATCACATCTCTCCTCCTAAAAGGTGCTAGCATTCAGCAGCCATGCTCCATCACTCCATAAAACCAAGTGTCACTATGCACCAAAGCTGTCTTCAGTAGCTGGGCAGCCAGTTATTCCACTCAATAAGAGGTAGTGTCCTTACCTACAGTTATCCTGAAGGAAAATCCACAAACTGTGCATGCTTTGAGAAGATTGAGCCTAAACCCCTCTGTGCCATCCTACCTGTGTCTGTCCTTGGCAGAGGGAACAATCAGAAATCACCCACTTTGCTTCTATACTTCTCCTAATTCTGGCAGCAAGGGACACAATTGCATCCCAGATCTGTGACACTTCTTGAGCAAGCCATCGAGTATAAACAGAGCCACTGGATCTGAAAGAAATTATGACCTAGGTTTTTCCCACTATTTTCATGGAGGCACTCCTTGTGGCTATTCTTTGCAAAGGAACTAGACAAGCAGGGCAAATTACCTCCACCAGAGCAAGCTGTGCTGCATAAATAGGCAAGTTTTCGGTATTTTTTTACCTTAATCTGCTTTTTCTACATGTAACTCTATTTCCATCAAAATAGTTCTAAATAGAGTAAGTTTCTACAGTAGAAACTTATTCTAATAAAGTTTACTGTGTAAACTTATTTTTAATATTAGGTAAGGAGAAACACAGCTCAAGATATTTCTTATGATGTGTTGTTTTCTCTTAGCTAAACTAAAAATATTTATCTCCCAATTGTTTTTTCATTAATTAATCACTGCACCATTGATTCCTCATGCTTTGCTGACGGATGGTTTATTGTATTTCTGGTAAATTATGCCTTACAACAGGCAGTTTATCATGTAACACAAACTAAGAAAAAAAAGCTCATTATCTTCCCCATCTATTGCGTAATACTTCTATATCTGTATCATCAAAAAGGCCTTTTATGGCCTCTTGATGCTACTCACCATTTCAGGGCATTTGTGTTAACTTTCACTTGAACTTGCTTGTTTCCTGATTTGATTTTATTTCCTAAGAAATTCTTAATTTTTGCTGTCAACTCTTAGCATGAAAGTAAAATTCACAGGATGCTTTTGATTTTATTTAGCTTAATTTCTCTATTTCTTGCTGCTCACAATTGATCATTACAGCAATTCAGTTGCAGAGAGATTAAATGAAAATTGATTTTCCTCTGAAACAAATAGAGGACAGAAAAGAGGAAGAAAAACCATCTTCGCTTTATATGGAATTGAACAAATAGTGCAAAATTAATTTCAGTAGTACTGAACCCAAAATATACCTCTTTTTCAAAGCTGATTGAAGCAACCTTGAATTCTTTTGTGTTAAGATAAAGACTATGGTACTTGGTCATTTAGGTCAATCTTTGGACTTGCATGGTCTCAAAGCATACTAAACACGGGAAATGATGGACTGAGACCTAA
This sequence comes from Irena cyanogastra, assembly GCA_013397155.1. Taxonomy (NCBI): domain Eukaryota; kingdom Metazoa; phylum Chordata; class Aves; order Passeriformes; family Irenidae; genus Irena; species Irena cyanogastra. The sequence continues at coordinate 21,341 of VWZV01009962.1, read as the reverse complement.
GGATGTATTGTCATTGCTTTTACGCTGACAATTATGGTGCCAATGCAAACAATCCATGGAAAAACCATTTGCCACTGGATTAAAAGAACCTCTTGCTTTACCACTGCCTCCACTTGTAAAGTATCACACCTTACATGAAATTCTGAAAGAAAAACAGTGACAGAGGTGACTGATGGAATTAAGACTTCACCTCTGACCAAGTTATAGATAAAAGATTGTTTTAGCTATCCATATGCCTCATAATTAAACAGGTAACAAATGCCTGCACGGAGACATTTAACTACAAGCCACAGAAATTTAAAAGCCATGTCTAAAAATGCAGAGGCAAAAGCCACCCAGGATTCCACAACTTTTGAACATAATTAATTCAAATTGCATTGTTTAGGAGAGCTACTGAATTTGTATTTTGTTCACATTATTGACATCACTGAAACATCACTTTTAAGAAATAAAGGAAACATTAGCAGTTACCTCGATTTGTAAGGCTTCCACCCAGAATATTTGAGAATGCTATGAGATGTGACAAGTTTATGTGTTGCTCTCAGTGACTTTTACTGTAGAAAGACTAAAATTACAGGGTTTACTTGGGATATTATTTGCACTGCCTCTGGAAATAGTGTGACAGTTGTCAATTATGATAAGATCTCTCTCTCGCTTTCTTGCTAGTTCCATTTTGCTGTGTGGAGAAACAAACCCAGTGCTATCACTCTCACCAGCCAGGGAATTTATTAGCAAACCACTGGGCTCCTTCTGCCTCAGGATGTCTTGTTCCCTGACTGCTGTTTTTGCAATTTTAGACAATGGCTGTGGCTGGCAAACTGTGAAGAGATGCAAAATGCCAATTCTGTTTCAAAGCATCGTAAGAGAAACTGCTGATACTCACCAAACTATTCCCTGAGCCCCAGAGCCAATAGGTTTCAAGTTCTGGTAGCGTTTGAGGACTGTGAAGGTCGAGTCACCTACTTCCACACTGTAGAACTGGTTGTCAACTTTGCTTTTGCTCATGTTGTAATGTTTGGCAATATATGACACATCCACTTGTTTCCCAAATCCCTGTTGTACAGAAGTAGGGAAGAGGAGAGGGATTGGTAAATACAGAGAAACCAAAGCTGGAAAACATTAGAATATTGATAAAGCACTGTCAGCCTAATTTTTCAATATAAATTCTTGTCATTTTCGGCTCATTTTCATAAAGACTGTATCAAATATTCTTTCATGCAGGAAGTCACCATAAAAAGGCACTGATTAAACAAAACCAGTAAATTCTCCAGTGGATGTTTGCGACACAGTTACTGCCAACTAATGGTCTCTGCCTGCCATCACTCCTGCTTCATGACTACTGGATTATGTGCTCATGCTGATCCTGCCCTCATTTGTTTTGCTATTAATTTAAAATAAGATGACTTTCATCAATGTGGAAGTGGGACAAGAGACACAGGAATCAGGCTTTTCATTATAGATCAGACAGAGCAAGCAAATGTATTCCCATGAGTGCTAAAACCTTCCCTGAGCATGTGATAAAGGCCTTGAGAACCTTTCAACAGAGGTTGCAAAAGAAACAGAGCAGTTAATGAGACAAACTGTGACCCAACATGGCTTGGTATCATGGAGATTTAGTCAGAAACTCCGAAGGCCTTAAAGAGTTCTGGGTTCCTAAGGATAGAAGGAAGAGTTGCTCTCATGACCTAACAAATGCAGCAAACACCAATTTTCACAACAAAAAACCAAGCACTGTAGCTAGCACTGCACAGCAGTGCTCCTCCCCGAAACTGTAAAATTAAAAACCAATAATTTTTACAAGACTTAAAAAACCCTCCCTCAAATTTTTAAAATTACCATGCAGCAAGTTACATTATAACCCCTTTATGACTACTGCTGAGCTGAGTTCCCTATGGACCACAGAGCAAATTTATAGTAATTTGAGATAAAAATCAGAATTAAGTGCTTGTCATTAAGGATTCTATAGTACATGATACTGAGCACAGGATGCAAAAGCTCAACATATTACAAAAGATCTCTCCTAAAAGAACTGACAGTTCAGTTATGGAAGTCAAGACATGCCCAAATGCCGTCTATAAAGGAAAAACGAAAACCAGCTATGCCTCTATTTTTTTTTTTTCAGTGTTCCCAAACACAGCTTATAAATTTTCTTATTGGCTCTATTATAATTTTTTTCCCCAAAAAAATCTGAATGATCAAATACACTATGTGTTTATGGACTACTAAGTTGAAATTTGATGGAGCTGGGAAAAAAGTAAAGTTGATTTTGATTATATTACACTTTCAATTTAAAAGGACATCATTCCAATGTTCCAAAAATCTGGCCATTAAAAACAGATTACTGACCTTGCAAAGAACTTGGATTTTAAGGTTTGCCTTGGAAAAATTATTATTATTTTTCTGTTCATTATCTGACTGGAAGGCCCTTTGGCACTGGACAGCATCATCCTAAACATCTCATTTAGAGACTTTGAAACATTTTAATAAATGCAGCTCTTCATTCAAACACAAAGTCTCATCTCAGAAGACCAAGTGGTAACTTTACATTAACTTGTTCATCAAACATTGTGAGGGGGAGAGCAGGGGATGCCCTGGCCTAACACAAAAAGTGAGAGATTTATGGACACTGACGCAGCGCTAAACTGAAGCCTCCAGAGAGTGAAATGTTTCCAAAAGAGGTTTGAATTTTTTCCCATTGGAAGACAAATAGGCTGCATCTGATTCACACATAGCCTTAGTCTTAAAACGTCTTTCACACTGTGAAGAGAGATGCATAAATTTGGCTATTCAGCTCGGGTATTCATACCAGACCTGGAATTGGGAGGTGTGGTTTTTTGGTTCTTTTTTTTTTTCTTTTTAATAACATGCTCCTGATTGACAGGAATTTCACAGTTCCCTCTGGCTAGACAAACACATTTGGAGCGTGGTTTTTCCTGATGTCATTATCAGAACAATGCAGGACATATTCAGCATTAACACCCATTACTCTGAAACCAATATTTATGTATAAAGTGTCAGGAGAAAAACTGCATTCCTGAGTAAGCCTGACTCACAGCCAGCTCCTCTGGAAGTACAGATAGAGTGAATTTTATAAACAAATTGGATGACTGTGTTAAGGCTTGGATGAGCCAGGTCTGTCACAACTTGTTTGTTTCCTCACTCCCAAGCTACCTGACAGCTCGTTGTGTGGCACGGAGCTACATGGGAGCACATATTTTATCACTCTATGTCTAGAATAAAAATTACTTGATTTTAAGTTAGCCTGACCGTGTGAACTACTAGCCTCGGGGAACTCAAGCTGTGTACAGTGGGATTTCTGAACTGCTGCAGCTCCAGCAGCTGGTTCTTTTAAATCCAGAAATGTCTTAAAAATCAATTAAAACAGCTCAGAAGAATGACTATGTAGTACCTCAGTTATATGGATAATTAACATATCCAATTGCTTCAGTCAACACCAATTAAAGTTGTGGAGCCAGAAGCCCACAGCTGATAAGAAAATGCAAATGTCCTGATGAGCAGCTCTCCTCTGCACAACACAGACCATTCCTGTGACAATCTGCTCCTAACTGTGTGTGAGAGGGAAAGGTAAAGACTGTTCTGTTTTTCATGGAATATTTTTTTCTTTTTAGATTAGTATCTTTTTCCCTACTTAAAAATTTGTGCCCCATAAGGTCTTTGATAGAAAACAAACACCAAGCATTACTTCTAAAATTCAAGGTAGGCTGATTTAGTTTGAAGTTTACTTCAAGCAGAATGCCTCCTCTGAGTGACAAAAATTTCAGCTTTGTGGACAAGCCAAGGTCCAGGCCATCTCCTGCGTTGCCTCCTCGTTCTAAACCCACACTGCTAAAAAACAACAAAAAAACTCTACTCTGTATTTTCCAACTTTTACCAAAGCCTAAATAAGCAAAGCAAAAGCATAGTAAGGTTACTAATGCCCAATGCACTGCTTACTTTCATAACAATAGGAGATGAATGATATAACTATCCTTGTCATGATGCTGACGTAAAACAATTCCCTAAGTCAATTAATTAACAGCATTATTGGATTAATCACATTTGATCAGATCCCCAAGCCTAGCTGACACATAATCAAGAATCGTATCTGGTTGATTCAACAGCCACTTCCTCACAAAGAGAAGGAAATGGCAGTTTTGTTTCATTCCAAAATTAAGGTAAAAATTTTGCCTTAGCAAGGAAATTCGTACTCTTTATAGAGCATGTCAATGGTAGTTTTAGTTTCAAACCCTGATGAAAAGGTTCTTTTCCAAATCTTCAAATTCACATAGCTCGTTTTAAAGAAGCCTACACATCACATTTTGCTCTTCTCCTGTTACATCCTCAGTGCTCATTCAAACTCCCTTCAGAAGCCTTGGTGTTGTTATAGATATTAATATTCCCCCAGATGCCCCCTTGTACACCATGATGCTATTTCAGATTCAGGTTTTACTGCACAGTGCTTACAAGTCCTGTAGAGGCAGCTTAAGTTAAAGCTTTGATTATGTGACATCAGAAAGGAACCCAGGGCTAGGCATTTCCAGTATACACCCTTCTGTAGATGCACCTAACCATAAACTCCTTTCAAATGTGATTGAGGCAAACATCATAAAAAAACCAGGAATTAGCACTTCATTAAGAAATAGATGGGGGAAGGAAGTTTATAGATACACATTGCAATCAGGACATCACAGTAAAAATGTATAGGTCTCATATAGTAAAGTGAATTCTGCTGCATTAATACATTTGAGGTGAACTTCAAATGAACTTGGGCAAGCTACAATACTGAGGCCCCAGAACAACAGTAAACATTGAAGCTGTGAAATTTGGAACAAAACACATCTAAGTTTCTCAGGCCTCTTTGTAAGATGAAAAATTATTCCTCAGAGACAAAGTATGCACGGAAATGCCATTTGTTCTTAGTTTCCATAAACATTTGGACAATGAAATTACATTACTTCAACACTGAGAGGAACTTAGCTCTCATTTCATACGTACAAAAATGCATGAACCATTATTTTCTCCTTTCAGTACCTAATTGAAAACTTGTAATGCACACACACATTCCCCAGTGCCATTCTCTTTCCTCCATATTGAGAAATTCAAGAGTCAAAGAACTGAAAATTTCTCAGCCCTGAAAACCTAACTATCCTTGTTAACTCACTTGAGCATGCAGCCATATTTGCAATGATGTTTGCTTAGTAACCTGACAACTGAGAAAGAGAAAATAAAATACACTGCCAAGACTCAAGCATTTGAGATGAAGGAAAAATATACTCTCACCATTGCTAATTGTTTAGAGAGTATATATTTTGCTTTCAAAGGACAAGTATTTAAAAATTCAGTGGAACTCAAATAACTTACTGCTTTGCACAGAGCTACAAACTATATTCTTTTCCTTTCAGAGTACAGAGAACAAGAGAGTTAAAAAGCCCAACAGAAACAAAATTATGTTATTTTCTATATTGTAAGGTGAGTTCCTTTCTGATATATCCTATTTTATTTGTCCATTTCTATCCTACAAAATAACTATACTTATTATATTTTACTGACAGACCTATGTTTCTGAACACCATTCCTTCTATTATTGAAGAGCCTAAAATATGGCAATGTCTTGCAGCTCAGCATCTCATACATTTCAGCTTTTACAGATACAAATTATGCTAGTGGCAATTTAAGGCAAATTGCTCTCCCTTGCATCTCCAAGACAGTAAGCACTGTCACAGATTCCGCTGGCAGCATCAGCAGAGGGCAAACTTTACCTCAGTGCTCCTATCCTTCCCTGTCTGCCCACAGAAATCCTGGCAGGAACACCTGTTCGAGGGTGCCATAATGCAAGGCTACTGAAATCAGTTAAAACCCTTCATGTGTGTGTAAATGCAGGTGAGTGAAAGAATCAGATGGAAGACTGAAAGGCTGATTCCCAGTTTGCAGCTGGCATGGAGCCCAGATACGAGCAGGATGAAGCAGAGAGGATGTTCTGAGCCAGACAGCATGATGGCTCCCCAGCAGCCCCCACATCTCCACCCAGCCTCAGACAAAGAGACTGGTATGGACCACAGCACATTTCAGAGGTGGATGCCTTCGGTTCCCTCAGGATACAAAAGGATAATATCTTAAAGCTGCAATTTAATCCTGAAAGTCAAATGCTGAGGTTGTACAGACAGACATTCACAAGTACAGTAAAACCCTCAGTCTTCTAGCCAGCTCTGAAAATGTGCATTGAGGCAAGCCCTGCTCACCTGGTTGTGTCTGCTCAGCCAACAGCACCATGAATTTAATAGCTATCCTCCTACTTGCACAGTTCTAATGCTCACACAAGTTTCAAGTGCCAGAATTCTGGCATGAACATGAATTTGCTGAGCCCTCTGCTTAGAATGTAATGGTCACAGGTTTTGCTGTGTAAATTTGAATGGCCACAGAAGCTGTCACTTGGGAAATACAGTGTCTTTGCATAGAAATTATTTTTAAATGTGTATTCTATATATTACACATTTATGGCAGAAATTTTATCTATTTTTTTTCTCTCCAGAAAGCCAGACTTCTCACTTATTCTGGCTCTCCCTGAACTCAAAAGTCCATAAACAGTGATCCAATCTCCTTACACAGGGTTTCACCTTTGTGCGTGTGTTTTGCTGGGTGTAATGTTACAGATTTTGGTCTTACCAGCCACATCACACCACAGTTCTCCATTCTTCCACCTCATTCTCTTCCTGTGAGGCTTGTATTAGTCACCCAGTCTTCCTGGTTTTAGTGTGTTTTGAGTGGAACTTAAAAGCTAATTTCTGGCCTTCTTTTAATCTCTCTCCAGCTGCCTTGCCCCCTAGACAGGGGGCTTTCTGCATTTAGCCATTCAAGTAGCCAACAGACCCCTGCAAACAACTCAGCCTTGACTGATCAGTGATTGATCTTTTTACATTTGCTTTATTCACTCTATTTCAACACATTATATTAAAGCATTTTATTAAATGTAATACAATGTTTAAAGTGCTGGTTAGGTGGGTTTTTTGTTAGGTTGGGGATTTTTTTTACAGTTGTTTTTTATTTATTTGTTTAAACACTCTGTCCTTGTTTAACCTCTTCTGAGACACCAAAAATCTATCAGCTTACGTAGCTCTTACCTAGTTCTGATTACACACAAAGCAGCAAGCCTGCCTTCTCCTTTTCAATTTTATCTACTCAAAACATGAAGCAAAACACTATTTACTTATTCTTCTCTTGTCCTCCACATGTTCACTCAGCTCTTGGTACTTTTAATTCCTTCCTTCTTACAGGCACCAAATTTTCATAGCTCATTTATAACAGTGGTATCATGTATGGCTCTGAAGTCACTCTGTCCCAGAGGTGTGTCCTTCATTCCTGGCCAGATTCCTACAGACGAGCAACCTGTGAGTATCTGCACAAGAAAACACGACTTCAAATGATTCCTCACCCCCCTGATGCCTGAAGAGCTCAATGCTGACACACAGGTAACATCCAGCTCTGGTCAGCACACCAAAGTAGGCTGAAAGGACTGATCAAGAAACGCTGAAAGAAAAGGTTCCTTGAGATTGACGTTTCTTTATGGAGAGGAACTAAATCAGTGATCCAAATGCAAAATGTAGCCAAAGATACAGGAGAGAAAGTAGATTTCTCAATAGAACTGTACAATTACAGTATTTGATGTGAAGACACTAGCTAATGAAAGGATTCTCCATTTTACAAATAAAGACTGTATGGAGCTAAATAATCACACCTTTAGCTAGAAACAGACAGCTCTTGACCCTATGAAGTATCATTTTATTCATAGAAATCTAATATGTTAATTGTTGATAACTTTGAATACCAACTAATCTCCCATTGGATAGAAGGCATAATCATAGGATGCATTACATTTAGAATTATATTCTAAATATAGGCATCCCATATACTTATAGCTTAGGGAACATGTAAATTCTGGCAGGCTACACATGTCTTGATATCGATCTAAAAAAAGATACTGAAAGACTAAATGGAGAAAAATATGGATGAAGAGGTCACTATTCTTTTGTAATTGTTAGATATTGTTAATATATTACTATTAAAATTTAATGTCCTATTCTACTCATGATACACTACTCTGCATTACCTTGCGCTACAATAAAAATGTGTAGGGCCCTACAAATAAAAGTTCATTGGTGATACCAGCCTTACAGAAGTCTAATGAAATTCTATAGGCCTTCTTGTCCTACTTTTCAATCATGATAGAAAAGCAGATGTCCTTTTCCTCAGCCTTTAAAAGGGTGGCTGTTTCAGAACATGAATTGGCTACCCATGTCCAATAATTCCAGAATTGGATGCTTTTACACTGCAAACAGGGGTGGGCAGGTACATATTTACCCTACTTATGCTACTGAGTGTTTCTCAGGAAGGGCTGTTCTTTTTTGTTCTTGAAGCTGGAAATCCTTAAAATTCTGTTCCTTCTGAATCAGCATATCATCATAAAAAAACAGTATGCTCAGTGACATAAGCTCTATGTCAAAGAGAAGAGCCTATAATTATATATATGTCACTTTCCTTCAGAGCACATAAAGCTATGCCTTTTAGGCCACAAATATATATTACAAGAAAAATACATCCCCAGTACTAAAAATAATCGGGCTTCTCTTCAATACTGGAGCTTTAAGAAAGTCACTACAGCACAAACACTTTGGAGAAAGTCTGCAGTGAGACATAAATTCCAAATGGAAGCAGGCATAAATTCCAAATGGAATTCCAAATGGAAGCAGGAATAAGAATGGAATAAACTATATTACCACCTGGACACTATTCCTAGTCTCTAAATAAAGAGCTGGATGCTTGGATCAAGGACAGACATATAACCCCCATCCCACTCTAAACAATACAAATGAACAGCATCCAAGACAGGTCTTAATGCAACCAGACACTTAATTTAGAGACTGTTCTTGCACATAGTTACAGCTGTTATTTGGATCAGGGCCTATCTTTATGGAGAGAATAAATTAACATGAAGCTTAAATCAGTTTTTATCCTCAAGTGCATCGATCTGAAGGTGTGAAGACCTTGAAAAGGTAACTGTGTGGTAAGTGCTTGAAGGATGGAATTCTGTTCCCTACAATGTTAGGATAGTACCTATTTGTATGTACCATTCTGGGTACCTGCTGCAGGCATCAAATAGGAATTAATCTCACTCAGTGATAAAAATGCATCCAAAATGGTCTAAGCAAAGAGGAGAGCTGTGCAAAAAACCTCTATTCTGCACAGTGAAAGTATTTTTTCATCAATAACACTTCTCTCATACAATCTGAGAAAAAAACCCTTTCTTGCAACAATTTTTGCCTTTTTTTTTTTTGGAAGCAAACTCTGTCAAAATGTTACAAAAATACTATATTTGACAAAGTTGCCAGTGGAAGAATTACGCCAGTTAAACAGATGCACATGAAGAAGGGGCAATAAAAAAGAAAAGACAGTTAAGCAGATTATCAAACTGAATAGCCAAGACTCATCCCAGAGCTGATAATTCCTAACTCCAGATTCAACCTTCTCAGCAGAATTAATATTTAGTGTCCCTGAGTTAAAAAACATAAAGCAAACTTTCTGACACCTGTCACTGTCTCATGTTAAATGCTTACACATAAGTAACAGCCGTTTCTTCTTTACAATTGTGCTTTCACTTGGACTCCACTTGTAATACAGAAAAAAAAAATAGTGTTCCTCATAAATTAATTTCTAAGAATGCAGCATAGTTTTCAGCTTCAAAAAGTGAAGAATGTCCCTAATATCTCTCCAATTAGTTAGATTACTGATGTCCCATCTCACAAAAAACCCCTTAAAACTATGAACAGACAGAATTCAAGCACAAAACACTGTTCAGAAGTGAGCAAAAAAAGCAATCTGTCATTCACAAGGGAAAATTGTGCACACAGATTTGCAACTAAATATGTAAACTAAATTAACCAAGAAAACCAAAAACTGGATACATCAAAAAGCTTTTCCTTTGCATCAAAGATTTAGTTTCATCTTTGTGGGCATCCATACATTGCGACAAACAATTTCAAGGGTGATGTAGAAATACAGAATTGGCTTTAGTGCAGCCTCATGGCTCCAGGACCTCAATAGCACATGGTGAGACAAGACAAACACCACAATTTTAATTTTAATTACACTTCCTTCACTTCCAGGACAGGTAAACAGAAAGTTAGTGACAGGCTACAATGTAAAAGGCTCTGCCTCAGAAGAACAGAGACTAAGATAAAATAGTTTTAATCTCCAGTTTTTCTGTTTGAATACTGTGCCATTATTTTTCACTAAAAAAACCTCGGAATATTAACTGATAAGTTTAAACAGTTAAACTGATAAGTTTAAACTGATAAGTTTAAAACAAAATCAGAAATCATTAAGACCAAATTACAAAATAAACTTGAGGGCAAATAGAAAAGTAATTTTTTGTGATGCATTTCTCTGGTTTTTTGTATTTATTCTCATTTTTATAACCAGTGACTTACACTAAGCTGCTGAAACTCACTTCTATTTTTCTCTTAATATAGCATGTATTGCAAAAATGAAGTATATACTGTACCTTGTTTTACCTGTAAGGAACACACACCTGACAAAAGGCAATCTTCACATCCAGAGTAGGTTCACCACAATAATACAAGAAATGGCGGCTCATAAATACCTGCAATTAAAGAAAAGTAGACATAGAAATCTTGTCTGGCTGCTGATGTGCAAGTATAATGCAACTCTAGCTTCATTTGGATTATAAAACCAACCTGATTTGTTACCCAGCTTGTGAAAAACAGAAATGTTGTAACACTGAACTGTAAAAAAGCTTTAAATTCTTTCCAATGCCTGTCAAGGTTATGGCCACAAATATGACTTGGTGACATCTGGAAAACTTTACAGTAACTGGTGCTTTTCATTCAAAGTTTATCATGTCACTTGCATACTCCTACACCAACAACAATGAAAAAATCAGATCAATAATGTTCTAAACAATGTGGGAACAGAAGATACTTATTATTATGCGGAGGAAAAAAACAAGTCCTAAGTTGACAAGTATTAGGACAGTTACAGAAGTGGAAAGACTAGTTACATCACTGTGCAAATGCATCCACTTTGTGAGCACCCCATGTAATTCTGGTTCTGGTCTTAACATTCGACCACTAGAAAAGCTACAGAAAAGGGCAGTAAGAAGGGTCCAAAGCACAAAGAGATTCTTTACATGAAACAACTGCACTGGGGATATTTATTTTTTTTTAAAGACTAGAAAAGAACTGCCTGAGTGGAAATATGGTGGAGATACACAAAATGAGTGGCATACTGAAAAATTAAAATGAAAACACCCTTCTATTTCTTTTTCAAATTAAAAAAAAGTGGCATCAAGTTATGTTATCAGAGTTAGACTCAACAATAGGAAATAACTCTTCATACACTGTTTTGTCACAGCGAAACTCTCTGTGTCATGTTGTTGTGGAAGTCAGAAGTCAACATAAGCACTAATATGATCAGGCAAGTTCACATAAGAAGAAATCTGCTGAAGGCTATTAACCTCGAAAATATCAGCCCTGACTCAAGACACCCCTGAGTCACAGTATGTCACTCCACGCTAAGCCTAATTCTGGATTTCCCAGTCATCTGATACTGGCCTAGGGAGCCATAGACTAGACTAGACCAGCCTCCCTGTGCACCCCATTACAGCAGTTTTAATTTAGTTCCACAGCACCAGCTCTGCCTAATCAGTCCTGTCCTAGCTACATTCTAGCATGGCACATCAATGACAAACACCCACAGCAATTGTCAGGCTGAGATAGGCAGCTATGTCACAAGTCTTTGGAGCACATTGATTCTTCCGCATGACTCCAAAAAAACACAAAAAACCCCAGCCAAACACACAAAACAACAGAAACCTGTTAACAGTACAATGAAAAAATAGCAACTTTTAGCTAAAATCAGACAAATTCGTGTTTTTCTGTTAAATATAAGCTCATGGTAAAGACTTAAAAATGAAAACAAAACAACCATCCAGCCATCATTCCATGAAGACAAAGTTATGATTCTGAAACACTATGTAGCTACTTATGGACTTGTCTTCAGTAGGAACAACCAACTAACTTCAAGTGTAAATGGCACTAAATAAGACAAGACAATTTGGAGTAATGTCAACTCACATCAATTGATCAGGAGTAAAGAAACTACAAGAAAGTATTCACCAATACTTGTGAGCTTCAACGCATCATATGTTCCCACATGTTTAATTTTTAATGAATGAATATATGAATAATCCTGTTATGAAAGCAAGTTTATGACCTTTTCTGCATCACATTACAGTGTCTGAGACTGCCGTCTCACTGCCCACTGAGTCACTACCAGAGTCTCATATTCCACAGAGGGTTTATAATAGTTTGTATTAAAACAAAAAGAAGAAAGGAAGCTTTTTTTTTTAAAAAAAAGGAAAAACAAAAGCTTTTAACATTAGTCATATTGCCAATGATTTCTGGAAAGCCAGCAGGTAATTACACTGTCATGCTGCAGATAGATGCACAGCCTGTATGCATTACATTGCTGTAATAATCAATGACTGAAATGTCAATAGCTATGACATACCATGTTCAAGACAGAGCTGAATGGTGGAAAGTGAAGAAAGGAAGAAAACAGGGAATTTGGTTCCTCCCTGAATTTGCTGTGAGGGTCTATTGAGAAGATATACTTTGTACTACGCATGCGTTACTAGTCATACCCAGCTCCTCAGCTGTCCACAGGAATTACTGTGACTGTTAAGAGTCACCCTGGGCAGAACAATAGACTGGTAAGTTTTATGAACTGGAATACATTTTAGAATTTATAATGTTGTCCTTGTGTGCAGTTAATGCTTATAAAATAATAGAAACATGATACGTTTTAATGGCCTAGATCAATACTCAGATTCCTCTGTACATGAGATACACCAAACGAATCACTACGGAGCTGAGTTCTTCCAGCTGTACAATGGGAATGAATGCCACCTTTCCATAGCACAGAAAGGTGTACCCAGGACAAAACAGACTTGAGTTTGTGTTTTAAAATGGTTATTGAATTCATACAGGGTTCCCTTTGGTGCCCTGTAAGTAATCACATGTGTATAGAACTTCTAATTCCTTCAGGCAGAAAACAGATTCCCACTCAGCTGTGCAGATCTCCTTGATCACATCTCCTCTAGTGCCAGCTGACACCACATCACTAGAGATGCTTAAGAAGTGTCAGAATAAAGAACTGGCCTGATGCTGAGATAATTGTGTTACAAAATAAAGCAGTTATAAAACAAGAAGCTACTGAGACAAACAGCATCACTGACCAGGGACTGGAGCTTTATGTGAGAGCATAAGCATCCAATATTTCTTTAACCCCCCAACACTTCACCTTTTCAATACTGAGTGAAATCACCCAAGGGGGGAAGCACTGGGAGAACAGAACATTGCTCATAGAATAAAATACTCTGGGAAGCCAGAGACTGGAGTAGCACCACAGGGAGAAAACCTGTCTGTGAAACACCAAAGCCACAACTGGATCCCAAATCTTCACCATGATCAAGACATCTGTATGCCAGAACCCCCAAATCATACAAGACTCAGTAACAAACATACGTACTTTCAGGCAAAACAAAACTAGGAGGTTCTAAAATCAGGAGAAGGAAAGCAGCCATGAAGGCAAAATAAAGAAAATCCTGAAAATCCTCTGAGCTGTAGAGTGGCACAGACCCCAAGGGAACTGCTGTCTGGATCCACTGAGGCTTGGCCTCTACCTAGCCTGCTGCTTTGCCATCCTCTTCTTCACTCCACTCTTCCTTCCTTATGAAAAGCTGTTCTTCAAAACAGAATGTAGACTGCAGACATGCCCAAATTTCAGGCATCAACTTCTCTTTACCTGCAATGCTCCTATCTAATCTTCCTTTTCTGTACAAGGACTTTTTACTTTTAATAATGGTTATCTGTCTCTCCAGGGGTCAGGAGGATTATCTAATTATTATTCAAACAGCTCTTTGAAGACTGAAAGGATTAAATCAATACTATCAGTATAATTACCGAGAGCAGAGAAGAAACCATGCATTGAGAGGAGTTAAAACAGACCAGAAAACCAACAGTAGATGCAGTTCTCAAATATAGGTTTACTGCAGGAGGCTTTCTGCTCGTCCTTGAATTCTTTCCTCACCCCCAGTGCTGTATGATATTGGTACCCAGGGAATGTTTGGGCAATTTGGCCCAGTCAGATGAAATCTTTTGGTCTAGGAGTGCTGTTTTCTACCCAGACTGCACTGTCCTTCAAGTGGCCTGCAAGTGGCTCCTGGATCATGGAAAGGGAGACTGTGTTTGCCTTAAGCCTAAAAGATACAAACCTCAAGTCTGAGGGGTCTGGGCTGTTGCTGTGCCGGTCCAAGGAGAGCCTAAGCACCTGCACCCACCATGTTGAGCTCTTTTATATGGAAAAAGCATCACAGTCACTTTCTTTTGAGAAAGTACCTTCATGATGGTTTATCATCCCTGCATCCCCTAATCAACAGGTAAGTCCCTCATGCCCAATGGACAGTGCCTCAGCCTGTCACAGGATATTTAAAGCCTTTTGTGAAAGTTCAGAAGGCCAATGTTGATCCCCAGTAAAGTTCCATGTAACTGTTTATTCAGAGATGAAGGAGTCAGCTGCCCTGATTGCTGCACTACTGCTTTCTTCATCACAGCCCAGGCAGGCAGGGCTGCTCACCTCACCCTGCAGCACAACCATCTGTGGGCTGAATCCAGGGCTGAAATGAGATTCTTCATGAGGAAAAACTGCAGCAGCTGTTTGACCTGTATTTAAACCAGCATTGCTGCACTTGAAATAAATATCCCAAACTAGCTCTGCTGCTGTTCCCATCACCTCCCATGCTCCTGAGACTATACTTTGAGAAGTATTTACATGCCTACAACAAAACAAAATGGAAACAAATGCTTAAATTCCTAAGTTAAAAAGTAGTCCCACATGGAATAATAAAAAAAAATTGGAAGTCCAAGTTCCAATTTAAACAGGAATCAAATGCCAGCTGGAGATAAAGTAGAAGGAACTACTTGTATGAAAAAGTTCACTAGATTTAAATCCGGCATAGTGTGGCTGCAAACTGGAAGGTTTTAAAAGAATCACAGGACATCTACCAATATCTATGCCAAGTCCCACCAATTGTGATAATCTCAATAATACATGGAAGCAATATATATTCATATAAAGTAATCAAATCTAGCATTTCCGTTTATTTGATATTACCACCCGAATACATGGCATGTGCACAATGGGTACAGTAAATGTGCTCCCTATCTTCACTGACTTGCAGTTCTCTACTATTCTACAAAAGGAGAATTAAAGTATTTATTACTACCTCATTACGTTTCATTCATGAACATAAAGATTCAGGGCATGAAAAAAAAAAAAAGAAATAGCACCATCGCCTAAAGTTATTTAAAAAACCTATCCTGTCCTAATTCAATGAGAGGGGGCAATTAATCAATTCAGTTGTCACTTAAAAACCTTCTTTATAAACTAATGTTCAAAGATTAACTTGAATTATTAATGCTTCCTGTTTTGAAAATGTGTTTGAATAATTTCATACATTTCCAGTACTGGAATTCCTCTCTCCTTTATCTGAAAATACATACTCTCACTACAGTATAAGTCCTCTGAAGCTTTCAGTAATGTTCTAACCCCTGTAAAGAAATTTTTCCTTTACTAAAACTTGGCTATTCTGCTCTGTGTAAACAAGAGTGTAGGAAATAATGAAGACCTGAACAAATTCACACAGCATGACAAAGTGTGATAGCAGAGGATGGCAATGTCTGATCCCCAAACTCCTACAGAATGTCAAGCCTGGGCTCTGACATATTTAACATGCTGGATCAAGAAAGAAGTCCTGCAATTCACCCACATTTTTCATATAATTGATGCCAGTTATAATGGAGATGTACATGTCCAAATATCCTATCAAATTTGTCTTCGCTTCAGAGACCAAATCTTTAGGCTTATCAGCTTTTTTTATATAACATTTTTCTTTCAGATCTAATGTACAGCACTGCAATAGGAGACCCACAGCTTAACAAGAAGCTTAAAAACATCTCAGAGGATAAATATGAACCAAAATTTGCAAGTGGATTAATAATAGTCAAGGAGAGTGTTTCTACTGAAAAAGAGTGCTTTTCTGTAGTGTCTATGCCCCCATTTTAATTATTCTTGCAATAACCAGGGAAAACAGTGGTGTGAACAATGTAATTATTAAGGTTATATCCCAGCAGAAACAGATCATCTTCCACTGGGAAGAGAAGTGATGGCTTGTTAAAATTTACGAGAATCACGCAAACAGCTGCTGGAAAAGAGAGTGAAAAGGAAAGAAACCATTTTGGAAGAGCACTGAAAAGGAAATACATACAAAAGAAAAGAGAACAAACAAACTGAAAAGTCAAGGGATTTATAAGCAGATATTCATAATGATCACAGCTCACATGCAGAAGACAGGAACAAATGAGCTCAAAGTCTGGCCTTGCTACCAGCTTCTCGTTTTTTTCTCCAGACAGTTATTATGAGACAGAATTCCTCACCTGACTATATTTGGTCTAAATTCCCAAGTTACAGAGCCCAAGATACCACATCCAGGGGTAATACTTACTGTTTTAAACAGGTAATATGAGGAAAAGAGCCTACTCCTGCAAGATGCTGCAGCAGCTTAATCAAAGTTTATTATGCTCTTATCACAATCTCTCATATACCTTCATTTGCAGCTAAATATCTTCACTCCCTGAATAAATCCTAGCCGCTTCCTAGAGTTGTAAAATTAAACTTTGTTGTTGGAAGCAGCTCTGAATTTGCATAGGATGAACCTGGAGTGGCAAGTGTGTGAGACCGTGGCTACTGCTGTCAGCAAAAAAAAAATGAAGAAAAGCTACTTGGAAAGAGATGGGCACATAAGATAACTTTTACCACAATAGTGAAAACAAGATTTTTTTTTTTCATGCATTTTTCCTGTTTTGGCACTGGATTTTAGTCTGCTTTCTCTTTCTGAGGAAAAAAGAAAAAGATAAAAATTGAGGTAAGTGTCTCAGCACAGTTGACTGAAAAATTCTGCCCTCTCAGAAATTTGTTTTTCTCTAATAAAAAATAAAATCAATATAAAGCTGCTCCTTGGATAAATGTCAGTGGCAAAGCTGCCTGAAGGTATGTACTGAATCACATCAAAATTATTTTTAATAAACCCCCAAGTCAACCTCCAAGCCTAATTCAAATTCAGTTACATTTGCCTTCAACACAGATGTCCCTGGCACTTTATGACAGGTGGAAATGACCTATATTTTATGGAATACACAGAGAAAAATACTTAATTACTGTCTGCATCAAGCAGCATCAAGAAAATTATTAGATTTGAATAAAACATGTATTTTAAGTTTGAATAGCTTGAAATTGATTTCTGATTAGTTGAACTGTATGGCATTGGATCTCATTCTTTCAAGTTGTTCTTTTACACATGCTAACCACCCCATTAATGAAGGGTGTAAAAACAATTAATATCCCAGCCAAAAGCAAAATTCTAACTTTGAGACAAGTGTATGCAAGGCCAGGACCTGTTATAGATCCCATTTCAGGGTACCTTTATTATGTGGCACTGTAGTAAACAGCAATTTCTGTCAGTTTCATTCCATTAAGGGGAAAATTTGAGAGGTTTGGTCACTTACAAGGAAAAAATTATGCAACCAAAATAAGATTTAGCCACGCTTTTACTTATTTGATAAAAATGTTATTACAGTGTACCAATGCTCATCTTTCCTGTATCAAAGTGCACATGATGGAGATATGAGAAGCTGTTCAGGACTGTGGAATAACTTGCTCAGCTACAACATCTGTATTTATCATCACAACTATAAAAGGGCTGTGTAACTGGCCACTGAACTGAGCCAGCTAATTCACACCTCAAGGTTATTCAGGAACAGAGCCAAAAAATCACTCACCTTGGAAGGGACCTTAGGACACCTATAATCCAAACTTTCTAATCAAAACAAGGACAGTTGCTTCATTTATTTGCAAACTTAGGGTGCTCAATCCCTGCCTTGTTTTGTATTTACATATTTGTAAATACATATTGTATTTACACATGGTTGCATGGCTGCATACAGTAGCCACACAACTAAAAACACTCTTACTCTAAAACATGTAAGAAGCTTAGTTATGGAGTGCAAGGCTGCAGCTATGAGCAGATTACACTGTAAATTCTGCAGCTACAAAACAGCTTATTTCTCAAACAACTAAACACAGATTCATTTGCTTCTGAAAAACTTTTCCCCTTCTAACCTTTAATGTTTGCAAATTTTAATTACACCCATAACAAAACACCACTAGAACACCTCATCTCCAGGATGGAAGCAGGATTTATTGCAAAATCTCTGCAGCTGCTAATATCAAATGGCAGTTACATATTGTTTTACAAAACATAGAAAATATCTTGATACTTTCTGGCTGCTTTGATTAAAATCCTAAATATATGAGAAAAAAAAAATCTTAATGGAGTAAGAAAATACCCTGTGTTTCTGACGATCAATAACTGACTGGAAAGAACAGCTTGTCTACTGCTGGACTGTAGCCATTCACCTGTGCTGCTGTTGTTTAGAATGTGTCATGCTAATGTAGAATGTCTAAAGAAAGAAACACCCCTTTGATTTAGGCAGATACAAACCCAGAAAAAGTGGGTGTTTCCTTGCTCTAGTCTATAGGTAATGCTGGGTAAATGTTCTTCAAAGTGTAAGAGATAATAATGATAATTATTTACGCACAGAATATGGTTAAATTTCCAGAGTATCACAAAACAATGGGAGATGAACTATTTAAAGAAAGCGTATCTGCTGCTGCCAAGGGGTGTTGCTGCAAGTGCCATTTGTTTTTCTGTGTGCAAAACCAGAAATACAGTAGGTGATTAATGCATAAATACACAATCATGACAGCTAGTGTTAGTTTCCTATTATACAGATAACTGCAAACTAGCACAGTAAGAAAAAATTCACAGTTCTGTGAACGTAGACTGGATGGGTAAGGAGTGATCAAAACCAAGCCAGGCTTCTTTTAGGTTCTTATATAAAAGTAGAACAAGGAAAAGCATGTTAAAACACAAAAGGTAATCACCACAAGAAAGCAATATCTTTTCTTTGGTTCTCTTTGCTCTGTAGAATTGGAACAAAGTGACTTTGATAAAGTCAGGGGATAGGAATTTCTTCAGTAAGGAAAAAAAAGGAGCCAAAGAGGCAAAGTCTGCAATTTTCTAGACAAATCGTTTGGGAAAAGAAAAAGAGGAAACCAAAGCAGGCTATTTCATAATTCCTCCCTCCCCACTGCCCATAAGACACAGAGACACTAGCTCATACATCTTTCTGACTGCAGGGAAAGTCTCCCTGCTATGGGTAAACAACAACCTAGAACTGATTTTTCCAAGGAGAGGTCCACAGCACCACTTCAAAGCATGGGTGCCCTCAGAGTTAGACAGAAATGCTGGAACTGGTTAAAGCAGAGCTGAAGCACAGACGTTTTAGACAAACAGGTGACTCTGCCTCCCCTATTCTTGAGTTGCTGAGGAAAGTTTTCAGGAATATTTGACTCTGCTGAGGAACAAAGGTTCAGAGACAAGGACAAAAGGCTTTAAAAATCTGCACAAACATGCAAGGTCCAACATCTCATATGAAATCAATATTTTCACAGGTACTGAATGTAATTCAAATGTGATACGACATTAGAAACTCTGGGGCAAACAGCAACAACTGTGGGTGTCTGGCCCAGTAAGGCAAGGGAGCTACGGACAATAAAGGAACAAGCTTAATTTACCTGGGTACACCAGGTGGATGGAGGACTCCTTTCCTCTCCCCCAAAACACTACCATTAATAAGGTGAGGTATAACCCAGCAAGAACAAGCTGAGCATCCTTGAGACAGTCTTTGCCAGCAGCACTCTGTGGTGAGTAATGAAAGGAAGCACCAGGGAAAGAAAGATCAAAGGAAAACTTAAATGACAAACTTATGTATTACTTTGAAAGAATTTGGACTGGATTACCCAAGACGGGAAAAGGGTAAACACATTTTTTACATGAATACTTATACTAAAGAATTTAAGAAGTACAAGAACACAACCGTATCCTACTTTTGACTCCCTAAACGTAAGTGCAAGAATAATTCTCCGGCTCTTCCTTTTAGAATCTTCTTAGGTAATTTTTAAAACGCTACAATCCATAGCTTGCTCTTCCTATGATTCTGGCTTCTTTTCTAGCTGTGACTCAATTACCAGACCTCCTCCACAGCTAGAAACCTTCTGATGTCCAAAGCGCCAAGCTTTCTTTAGGCTCACAAGAAAAGATAAATACTCTTCATTTTGTCCAGCCTTTTACTTGAACTTGATTAGTTCTTGAACTAATATACTACTACATTTACTAGAACTAGTTCTATTCCCTATAAATCACTAACCCATCTGCCTGACTATACCCATCCCAGTCAGACTACAAGTTTGGAGTGTACAAACACACTGCACATTCTGCAAAGCTTCATGCACAAAAGCTATCAGATCAGTAGCAACAATAATCACACCCCTTAGACATGTTCATAATGCTCATGGTCATCTGAAGAAGAGAAAGCTCTTAAGGGAGATTTAAACGCAAATGCCCTTTTTGTTCTAGGAAAATGTCAACCATTTAGTGTGTGTGCCCAAGGCATAAATGCTTCCTAGAGCTCCCATGGGGACAGCGCAGCTTTGCATTAGTCTCAGTGGAGGCCCATGTTCATAAAGCATAACATAGCCCTTGCACAATCCCACTGGAGCACTGGCATTCACTGTCCTAAACTAGAAATGTAAACATGAATGAAAAAAATGTAGAACTCAGTCATATGCCAGATCTCTAGAGTCTGGGATTAAGGTTTCAGGGCTTTACCATGTTTTCTTTTTTTGGGGTGTCAGCCTTCATCAAGGGCTCAGCAGGGGATCGTTTTCTGTCTCTAGAACATCTGCTGGCCACTAAAATCCCAATTACACTTAGCTCTTTTCTTGCAGCAGGCAAGGAATTATGCACCACAAGAAGGCAATTGCACTACAGACCAGCGAATGTAAGGGTAGCTGGAGTCACATCCTACTGCTTTTATACTTCAACTACAAATGTAAACTCTCCCGAACCAGGGAGAAGCTACAGCACCTTGCTTACTTTAACTCCATTGCTATCTTCTAGACTTCTAAACAGGTATGAAATATTATTAAAAACATGTATACATAAAATACATGAATATATAAAATGTATTCATACATTTCCTTGCTCTCTTGAACGTCGCAAAGGCCACATGTAATGAATAAGAAGGCCC
>VWZV01009961.1:305943-359832 GCA_013397155.1 Irena cyanogastra | reverse complement strand
TGACACCTGAGTGTGTCTGTGACTCCTCTGCTGCCCAGGAAAGCAGAGGGTCACTGCACAGAGCACCACCTGGGCTTTCAAAGGCTTTTTCCAAGACAGGCAGGGACCAGGACTTGGCCTGAGGACCCTTCCTGCCCAAGTGCTCAGCCACCAGCAGCTCCCAGTGCATTATCTTCCCTGAGTCTGCATTCCCTTCTCTCCCTAATTATTATTTAAAGATAGGTGTCCTGCCTTCTTTCATCCCCCTGGTTCTTCTTTAAAACCTCCTGCCTGGGCTGTACCTTCAATCCTGGGGTGAGTTTTGGGCCCCTCTCTGCAGAAAAGGCATTTCTGTAGGGCCTGGGGCATGTCCAGGGCAGGGAACAGAGCTGGGAAGGGGCTGGAGCCCCAGGAGCAGCTGAGGGAGCTGGGAAGGGGCTCAGCCTGGAGAAAAGGAGGCTCAGGGGGGACCTTGTGGCTCTGCACAACTCCTGACAGGAGGGGACAGCCGGGGGGGTCGGGCTCTGCTCCCAGGGAACAGGGACAGGAGGAGAGGGAACGGCCCCAGGCTGGGCTAGGGCAGGTTTTGATGGAATATCTGGAATTTTTCTTCACTGAAAATGCTGTAAAGCATTGGAACAGGTTGTCCAGGGCAGTGATGGAGTCACCATCTCTGAAGGGATTTAAAAACCCTGTGGGTGTGGCACGTGGGGGCACGGGTTAGTGCTGGGGAATGGTTGAACGAAATGATCTTAGAGGGCTTCTCCACCCTAAATGATTCTGTGGTTCTGCTTCACCAAGGAGTAAGAACAGTTGAATGCCCTGGTGATAAAACTGTGTGAGGTGCTCAGATGCCCCCCAGTGCTGTGAGCACCCAGGGATGGGTGACCAGCACTGGTCTGGTCTCCCCCACATGTGTAATAGTCACCTGAAAATCTCACAGATTTACACATTTGTACATTTGGGGGTGTTGATTAATTCATCCAAGTAGCTTGGGGGTACAGTTTTGGCTGTGTGACTCTCAGTGACTAATTACAGTGCACAATTTCTGCTCCTCTTTCAACATTTCTCATCCCTTATGTCACAAGTCACCTTTTCCTCTCACGAACCACCAGGCAAGTCCCACCAGCTGCTTCCCCAGGCACTCCAACACCTTTCACTGACAAGTGTGCTCCTGCTCCTCAGCAGCAGTGCTTCCCTCCCCGATTTTGGTTTGTTTTGGCCCGGGTGAAGATGCTCTGGGCAGTTCAGGCCAGCCACAGCATTCACATGGTGCTTGTGGGACCCCAGCTCACCCCTCCACTAGTAAAACACAGTTTAAAAAAGCAAAAAACACCAGGGAAAAGCTTTTATTAGTATTTTAGGGAGCCTACCCACACAAGAACCCACACTGAGAGGGCAGCCTGGGACACACCCCTGGGACTGAGGGTTATAGAGGCATTTCTAGGAACCAAAGAGCCAAACCCCACAGGCTCTGGATGGGACCTGGGTACCTAATTCCCTCAGGCACTCTTAAATTTGCAGGCAAAAAACACCCAGTATACAGGGGGTGGGGTTCTGAAAGACTGATTGTGCTTGCTGCAAAATGAATTTCCTTTAAAGCTGCATTTATTGCCCTCCATGGCCCCCATTAATCAGTAAGTTATATCTGGCCTTCACATTATGGTGAGAGAAGAATGTGAAATATTCCTAAGCTGCAAAATTACTCAGAACAGGGGCTGGGGGGGTTGGGGTTCCCCCTTTGCATTTGATTCCAGTGTGGAAAATAAGTCACTTTTTGCCAGTGTCTGTCTGAAGGCCAGTTGTGAGCTTGGCTTTGTGTGAGGAGCCCCACACCCATGGTGCCAGCACAGCCTTGGGCAGCCTGCCCTGGGGCACCCCACCTGCCAGGGGGGCATTCCTGGTGCCTTTCTGGGGGGCTGCCTGGGGGCTGATGGATGTCTTGGAGAAGAGTGGGAGGGCTGGTCAAGGCAGGGTTATTGCCAAGCAAGGCTGACCTGACAGCCTTTGGTTATCCCAGGAGCTCTTTTGCAAGAAGCGGGGTTGTGGTTTGACCAAAACTTGGCTATAATGCAGCCTCAAAGCTTAAAAAAATACAGATCTCCAAGAAGGCTGAAAAAACATCTATTTTCTTACTTGGTTGAATTCAATGTAATAATTTTTAGAAGTGTGAAGGCATGAATGTGGCAAAAAGATGAGAGGTTCTTTTTACACAAACCAGTAACCAGCGCTTTGCTGGAGCAGGAAAATGCTTTCCATGAGAACACGTCTGTTTGAGGTGCTCAGTGGAAGGTTCCTGGGGCCAGAATTATTTCCTCAGTGCATATATATCCACAGCAAGGTCTGATCCTTGCAGGGCCTGCAATGGCAACAGCCATGGATGCCATAAATAAAACATCCTTCTGAAAACACGTGGCTGCTCCGTGCTGTCCCCGAGGCCTCCCACGGGCTGCTCGTGGCTGGGCAGTGCATTTTAAAGTTGTTAAATCCTGTATACACACAAACATCTTATTAACCACCCTTTCTTGGCAAGGGTGGAAAAATCTGCTCCGTTGAACAGCTTGACCCTCGTGAGTGCATTCCCATGGCTCAGGGAGCTCCTGCAGCATTTCAGGGTGGCTTAAATCACTTCAGAATGGGAGCAGGCTTCCCCTGGCGTGCACCTTTGCACCTCTGCAGGGCAGAGGCAGCACCTCTCACTGGGGGTAACTCCACTTCACCTTCCCTCCAGGATAGAAAATTACTTAGCAAAATCACTGTGGGTAAATAAGAAGTCACTTTTGTAAAGCCTCTCTTTGATGATGCTAAATGAATTCCTAGAGGGTGGATAAACTTTCTCACAATGACGACCATTTGCAGAACAAAGAGGCAATTTTTTTCTCATTTCAGTGTTTTCTGACATTTCCCCCCTGGGGGAATAAATGGGCCCATTATTCCAGATTCCCTGGCATTTGCAGAGCCTGGGTGGGGATGCTCCAGTGCCTCCAGCCTTTAGGCTCTGCCTTGCTGCTTCGTGGTGACACCCAGCTGGCCTGAGGTGGCATCTGACTGCACCAGCTCCTCATTTGGGAGCAGCCCCCCAAACTCCTGAGCTGCTGAGCTGAAGCTGCCATGCTGGGAAGGTGTTTGGGTATCTCATTCCAAATGCCTACACAGGGAGCTGGGGTCTAAATGCCACCTACAGGGAGAAGGAGCCTGATGGGAATTTCCCTGGGGGACAGACTCAGCACCCTAGTGGGGGGAGAAAACAAAATTCAGGAGGAGGGATTGTGTTATGGATCACTCCACCAAAAACACTTCTGAATTTAATCTGATGATGCCAATCTTCCTGGCACAGTCCAAGCCCAGCTGTTGGAACCCAGGGCACAGGGAATTGTTTCTCTGTCTGTTCTGACAAGCCCTGATTCCCCTGAGAGCACTGCCTTTAACCTGTGCCCATGGAGAGGACTCCCTAGGCTTTGGGATGATGTGGAATCTGTGAGTGTGGAGAGTAGATGGTACTGTAGTTATCACAGGGTGAGAAATTCAGACTTTTAGGTTTTTAGTATGGAGGTAGATGGAGGACAAAATGGAGGATTTTGAGCCTTGTCTGATCTCCTTCTTCTTCTCCTTCTTCTCCTTCTTCTTCTTCTTCTCCTTCTCCTTCTTCTTCTTTTTCTTCTTCTTCTTTTTCTTCTTCTTCCTCCCCTCCATTTCCTGTGGTGTTGGTGGCACTGCAGTGGGTGATTGGCTGGGGAAAGTCACAATGCAGGTGTTGTGTGTTAGACAGTTAGTTACTTATTGGTAGAAAAGTAGAAAAAAAGTACGTTTTTAGAGTTAATTGGACAAGATGGCTTTAAAATACCTTGAAACTGCACATCTTGTGACCTTTTGGCTGTGTTCCTCACCACGCTAAGCCTGGTGCCAGCTATGTGAAGAAGTTTTGATAAGATAAGAAATAAACAGCAACCTGAAGACCAAAAAAGATCCTGTTCATCTCTCAGTTCTAGCACAGAACTTTTATTAGGGGTCTCCCCACTCAGGGAGCCCCCAAAGAGGCCTTTCACACCCAGCCATGCCAGTCCTGGGGGATTATTCCCACCCAGGGATGGGAAGTGTGGATAAGGAACCGCAGGAGGAAGGAGGCCACAAGTGTCCCTAGGCAGGTGGACAGCTACAGCCTGTGGCCACCACTCGTGTGGCAGCATGAGTCCCATCCCAACCACAGCTCTGTCATGTGAAAAACCTTCTCTGGTGTGCTCACAGTTTCTGCTTGGCCTGAGAACAGCCTAGATCAGGAAGGCAGACAGAAGGGGCTGGAAAGGAAACAGGGAATAAGAATAATATATTGGGAAATACTTGGTATGAAGAGAAGTTGAAAAAAAATATTTCCTTTTCAATATCATCTGCTGTACAAGAGCTTCCAGGGAGGGTAAAATCTCACTGCAGATGGGTTATAATCCTTATTGATACAGTAAATGGAACTATCAAGCTGGAAAAGATCATATGGCAGTTAAGATAAAGGTTTGACTTGTCCCAGAACCGGGCTTATCAGGGTTTAGCAGTAAGTGAGTTTTGTTGCTTAGACTGCATTTAAAAAGGTCATTGATTTGCAGCTAATACCAAGTTGTCATAGTTTCGTGAGTAAGAGCTTGCAGTTTTCAGAATCAAAGCCTTTTCCTGAATCGATAAGAGCAGATTCAGTGAGATTGCTTGAGCCCACTGAGGCAGACACAGAGGCAAGCAGCAAATCCACCCAGGCTGTGGCAGGAGAGCACAGCCCTCCCAGCCTGCAGCTCCCCTCAGGGCCTGCACTGAAGGTTTGCAGGAAAGCCCAAACGCTCAGCTGGCAGCAGATGGGCTGCTCAGAGGGTCTGTCAGGGCCAGCCCTGCCCGCTGCAAACCTCCTGTGAAGTGATTAGCTGATTGATCTGGGCTTTGCTGGGCTGAGACGCTGTATTTCCTGCACCAGGCAGTCAATACCATTGGATTTTCACACTGCTGGATGCAGAAATACACATGAACGGCCAAGTGTGGCTGGAAAGGGGGATTCCCACCTTGGGGATGGATTCCTGGGCCTCCAGCTCCTCCCTGGACACCAGGTGGAGGCTCCAGAGTCAGGAGAAAGGAGCATCCTCCTTAGCAGAACCTCTTGCTGTTCCTGTGTCTTTACAATTTATTGCACAGGGCTTTAAGCCTCCCAGCTGGCTCTCCTGCTTCTTTGTGGGAGAGCTCCAGGTGTGTCCCAAGGACCCTGCTCCTTCCCCCCAGCCCCAGCCAGGGCTGCCTTCACTTGTCTGCTGCCTAATTCCCAACCAGTGACAGCTCCCTCCTGTCTGTTGACCCAGCTGGTGGGAAAAGCAGCCTCAGGAGCCCACACACCTCAAAACCACTCAAAAACCACAGGCCACTTCCAGCTGAATCTGACACAGAGATGGGGACACTCACATGTAGGAGCTCCTTACAGGTGGGTGAAGGAGACACACAGAGAAGGGAGGTGCCATTAATCTGCTCAGCAAGGGAAAGGCCCCAGCTTCCACTTCTGTTAAACTTCAGAGGGTCCCCACAGGAGAAGGTGAGGGGTCCCCAGGCTTCGTGTGTTTTATGGGTCATGTAGCAGCTTATTTCTAAATCAGACAGAGCAGAGTGCTGGAAAGTGCTACTCTGGTGTTTGGTAGGTCTACTTGAAGCCATCTATAAACACAAAAATAAATCACACACACAGGAGTAGCTCAGAGAGGTGTGCCAGGGATGCTGGTGCCCACAGCTAACTCTCACACTTGGCAAAATTCGGCAAGGAAAGCTGATATCTTTATGGCACTGGTTAAATGGTTAAATGTGAATTTTATGTCTGGGGTGAAAGATACTACGAGGTGAAACTACCAGAAGCTATCATGGAGCAGCTCTGCTACAGAGACAGGCTGAGAGAGTTGGGGCTGTTCAGCCTAGAGAAGGCTCTGGGGAGAGCTCAGAGCCTCTTCCAGTGCCTGAGGGGGCTCCAGGGCAGCTGGAGAAGGACTTGGGACAAGGGATGGAGGGACAGGACACAGGCAATGGCTTCCCAGTGCCAGAGGGCAGGGATGGATGGGATATTGGGAATTAGGAATTGTTCCCTGGGAGGGTGGGCAGGCCCTGGCACAGGGTGCCCAGAGCAGCTGGGGCTGCCCCTGCATCCCTGGCAGTGCCCAAAGCCAGGCTGGACAGGGCTTGGAGCAGCCTGGGACAGTGGGAGGTGTCCCTGCCATGGCAGGAGTGGCACTGGATGATTTGAAGATCCCTTCCAACCCAAACCACTCCATACCTCTGTGAATTACCTAAGATGTTAGACAGCTTTTAGACAGGAAAATGCAAAGTAAACCAGGCTTAAGCTTCAGAAAGGACAAAAGATGGTCTGGCTCAGCTTCTACAGAGTAGTTGCAGAGAGAGAAGTTTTTTTTCCAGAGGAATAAACATGTTGAGTAACCAAGCTTCCCACAGAGCTTTTGTATTCAGCATCCCCTGGGTGAATCCAGTACCCTGCCCTGCTCCCCTTGAGCCTCCTGCTGCTCTTGGGGCTGCTTTCCTGCTATTTGAGGACCTTGCCTGAAGACGTGGTGTCTGCTGCTGCCCTACAGTAACATAATAAGAATTAATTTGAGCAGGTCACTTGAGCACATGCTTCACTTGAAGGACGTGGTCAATTGTGTCTCTTTCTCTGTTGACACAAGCTCACAGGCAGGCACTGCACACACCTCCTCAGACCCTTTCCAGCTCTCAGTGCACGTGCTAATCTCAGCTAAGTCAAGGGAACACGAGCAGGTGCTTGATGTGCTAGTCCTGGTGCTAAGCATATGCTTAAGTGCTTTGCAGAACTGGAAGCCTTGAGGACCAGGGCTGCCACGAGGCTGGGAACAGTGTCACGTTCATCCTGAGCATAAAGCACAGGAAGGATTATAAATCTAAGAGGCAGCTCAACTCTACTAAGCTCCATGGTATAATCTCTCCTTGCTTTAAAATAAACAGCAAAAAAAACCCACAATCATTTTGAGATCAACACAGTCCTAAGGTTTGCACATTTATGATTATGTTTATGAGTGTTATCATATATGGATGGAAAAGCATTTGCTCTGAGTGATTTGGAGACCCAGGCCATGCAGAGAGCAGATCTAAGCACAACAGGTTCTCAGCTGTGTCCCAGCTCAATTCCTAGCAGACAGTAAACCTTTAAGATTCCAGTTTTAACTGACACAATGCAGAATGAGGGCTTTCACAGGATAACCACCAGTCTCTTGCTTTTCTGGGGTATGGTTTAGTTTACAGACTTTTCTAGGCTATAGTTTCTACATAATAGAACTCATCTATGCTTCCTTTTCTGTTTTCCCCACCCCTCTTCCTGAGCCACCCTCGCCTTCCTCCTCCCTCTGAGTGAGACAGCCACAATATCTCCAGTGAAGTATTTCAAGGATTCTTCCTTGCGAGGCTTTCTGTTTGGAGTGCTGCTACAACAAGTTGCATTTGAATCCCGCCAGCCCAGCACAACTGCTAACTGCATTTCACACACAGAGAGATGATTCTTTCACTGAGGAGCCTTTGTCAACTCCTGTCCCTGCCCTGAGTGGCAGCAGGGTGACAAAGGAGGCTGGCACGTGTGCCCGCGCTCCCTGCCAGCCCCACAATGGCCTCTCTTGTGGCTTGGGCTGCTGATCCTCCCCCTCCTCATCTGCCTGGATTTGTCATCTGTCAGCAGCTCCTGTGACAGGGCCAGCTCTGCAGCTCCTGGCTGTGGCCAGCCCAAGGTGTATCTGGCAGCGAGGCTGTGTGTGCTGTGATGGATTTCTTTGGCAACGGGCAACATCAGTTTTTGGCTCCTTCCACGGCCCCCTGGGTCAGCTTTCACTGCCAGAGCTGCTATGGTAGATAGCTTGAAGCCTGCCTGCAGTTCAGTAGGTTAGACTGGAGCTTGCCTTCTGACCACAACAGAAATCATCCATCAGGGGAATCAGCCAGCACCAGGATCAGCACAGTGCTGGACATACACGCTGTTGGAGAAGGGAAGTCCTTCAAATATTGCTTATTACAGCTCCTGCCTCATCTTCTCTTGCAGTTTATTTGCACTGTGATATCTTCTAATGCTTTTTCTTACAGTTTCAACACCTGTGCTCTTGTTATTCAGGGACTGTACCAGGTGGTGCAGAGGAAAGCCCTTTGCCAGCTCCTGCGGCTGCAGAGAAATTCTAACCTGTCACTGGACTGCAGCCTCAGGGTTTAGGGAAAAGCACCAAATCTCAGCAGTCTCCCCCAAACCTGGTGCTTAGGGAAGAAGAGGGTTTGGGTTGATGAGGAAGCAATCCAGGATGTTGAGGAAGCCACCAGCTGTGTCCTTCCAGCACTGGGGACACAACTTCATGGTAATCTCTGGACCAGGGAACCATTCCCTGTTCCAGCCCAAGCCCCAGATGACACTGGCAGGTGTGGTGTGGCTGTGTGGCTGGGAAACCCTCAGCACAGCTGAGCCCAGAGCTTACCTGGAGTTTTTACAGGCGGCTGAAGGATGACCTGTATCAATAATAACCATCAGATCTGGCAAAGCCACAGGAACTCTGGCAAAGCCAACAGGGATGTGTGGCCAGTTCTGCCTTCTTCTGGCCTAAACCAACCCCAAAGTGCCCTGGTAGATGTCACCACAGGGGCTGTTCAGGCCAGGCCAGTGAGGCCATGGTGCCTGGGGCTGACCCAGCACCTGGAGAAGACCAGGTGAAGGAGGCAGGGCTCAGCACATCACTGACCCTCTCTCTGCAGCAAACTCCCCCACTCTCCTGGCGAGACCAGCGTGTGCCCAGCCAACAGCCAGCCAGGGTTTGGAGCATGTTTTGTGTCTGAGAAAAGCAAAATCAATTCTGCAACTGGCCCAGAGGCTTCCTGACTGCGCCAGTGTGTCCCAGCCTCCTTTAAGGGTAATGTCCCTCACCAGCTCACTCCACTCTTTGCCTTTCTCATAAAACAGCACTCTCCCTGTGGCACTGAGAAGAATGTAACCTATAGATTTATAGCCATGAGGGGAAAAAATAACACTCTCACTACCACAACATCAGCCTGTGAACTCTTTGCAGCAGTGTGTTTTCTTCTGCAGGAGTCACAGTGCTTCTGCACTAAACCCTCTGCTGACATCCAGCCTGGGGACACTGTGGGGGCTGGCAAGGCCTGTCCTGGCAGTGGTGGCAGGAATGTGACTGGAACCCCGTGGTAAGCCTTGGGATGTGCTGGGGGAAGGAGGGAGCACCAAAGCTCTGCTGGGTCCCACTGGGTTTGCGTTCTCCCAGTCTTGCTCAGAAACTCATTTTCAGTGTGGTGGAGAGGATTGGCCAGCTCTGAAAACAAAACTTGGGAAATCTGTGTCTCTCCTCTAAAGCTTCTTCGTTGGCCCAATGGATTGATTGCCAGAGATAAAACTTGATGAAGAGGCAATGTTTTCCCAGCATAGCACTTGACTCCAGAAAGCAGAAGATGCAATAGATTTTGTTTATGTGCGTGTCCACTGTTTCTTATTTATATGTCAGTGCTTCAAGCTAATTGCACATTGCCAAGCAGCACAGAGGAGCTGCTTTCCCCTGCATTTCCCATAGGTTGGAATATGGTTGGAGCACAGCATGTGGGAAGGGCTTGGTGCTCGTGGCGTGACTGAGAGCTCAGTGTGCCAGCAGCAGGTCTGGCCCAAGAGGGAATCCAGAGGCAAGAGCTGTGTGGTGGTTAATAAGGAATAGGAAAGCAGCTGTATCATGGCTGAGATCCACTTTAGGGAAGGAAGCTGATGAGAAGTTGGCATTTTTAATTCCTAGGCTGCAAAGGAGGGAGAGAAGGAAATCCATGAGGGAATGGCACGGCACTGGGGTGGAAGGAGAATGCCCAGACTGGGCAGGTGAGGCCAGTGGGGAATGTTTGGGCACTTCTGCATCACTCCTGTGCAGGGTCAGTCAGCAGAAGGTTGTGCTGGGCACAGATAGAAGGGCCCTACACTTGCAGAGCTTGGCACTGGATCCTCTGTGTGAATGTCCAGGTGTGTGTGGGTGAACATGCCTACTCTAAAATGTCTCTTAAAGCTCCCTTAAACTCATCAGAGTTATGCTGATCCTAGAATTCTACTGCCTGAGTGGTTTTGGCAGTGCCAGTGAGCAGAGGGTCTGTTGCAGGCAGCACCTGCCATTTCTGATTGCTCCCAAGTACCTTTTAAAGTGTGCCAAAGGCTGCCAGTGTGGGCTGGGTGTGAGCAGCACGCCTGCTGCTGTGAGGCTGTTGGTGACCTGGTGGCTCTGCGTGAGCTCTGCCTGTCACACAGGGCCACCACGGCCCCTCTGTGCACAGCCCACAGGGAGCCAGCAGCTCCCATTCACAAACAGCAGCCTCACTGCAGGGGGAAGAGATTTGCTGACAAATAACTGTCATTTGCTAACCTTGTCGTGGCAATCTTTGTTTCTCCCTTTTTTCCGGAGGCACTCCAAATGCTGAATGCCAGCATCTGTTACGGACCAGAAAACAAGCAAACACTGATATTCCTGGTGGCTTTGAAAGAGCATTTAATGCTTAGCTCTCTACACTTGCCTTTACCAGAAAAATCACTTCAGGATGTGCTTAGCATGATTATGATGAGGAGTGTCTGAGCAAAACCAAAATAGAGAAGGCAGCCCCTTGCTACAGACAGGTTGAAAAAAAATCCATGAGTTTTCCTGCCAGATGTTGACATTTTGATTTGCATAAAGGTAAACTTTTGAGTCAACAGCATGTTTAATTTTCTAAAACATCTCCAAGAAATAGGGCATGTTGACAGATAATGAGTTTGCATCATTAGCAGTTTTTGTCAGACCTGTATCCTGGCGAACTGGCTCAGAACATCTTTGTTTCTGCTGCCTCTCAGCATCTCCCCATGACTGTGCAAGGAGAGAAGGCAGCCAAGAGGGTGGCCAGGAGCTAACAGAGGGGCAGCTGTGAGTTGGGAAGAGTACTGAGACATTTATCCATGGGTTGTGAAAGAACCTGCAACTCCCAACCCACGTGGAGACGGTGCCAGCCCCAGCTCCCTCCACCTGCCCTCCCACCTTCCATCCTCTGCAGCAAATTCCAGCTGGCTTTGCCCTTCAGACAGAACCCTGTGAGGTTTTCACCTCACAAAGAAGTAACAGGGCCTGTGAGAGCACCCTTGTGAAGAACCAGGGACGTGCTCATCTCTCAGCCGGGGGAGCCAAGACCCAAACAAATGACCCCCCTTGTCCCTCTGCAGGGAAAGCATCCAAGCCTGGAGGAGACAGCCCAGAGCCACCTCCCTGTGCCCCAGCTGGGAACATGCATTCCTGGGTCTCCTCACTCAGCTAAATTAACCCGCAGCAAGCTGCCAAAACTGAGGGAGAAAATAAGATCCTGGGACAGGCAGATAACTCTTTCCAAGTCACCTGTAAATCCAGAGAGAGGAAATGCTGTAGGTGGCAGTGGGCTGGGGCTCTGCATGGGAGCACTCAGCCTGCTCTGGCATATAAACCATGCCTAGAGCCAAGAATTCCTGCCACATTTCACTGGATTTTGGGTTTCTGTCTCTGAAGAGGCCAGGAGAGTTTGACTCCTTTTGAATGTGGGCTCAGCAGTGCACAAGGCTCCTGTGTGTTGAGCTGTGCTGGGGCTGGGGACACAAACACCAGGAGCACATCCCAGGTGCCACGTGCAGGGGCAGAGTGGTGCCCCTGGACCTGCCCCAGGGCTGTCCTGCTGGCCCTGCCTGCCCAGCCCGGGGCTGGAGCAAAGCTCTGCTCACACACAGAAACAAGCTTGTTATTGCTGCTGGAAGAGCAGCCAAAACCAGCAGCTAAGGGAAAACCAGACTCTCCTGTGTCTACCACAGAGCTGAAGCAGCTCTTAGGGACTGCAGAGCCCGTTCTGCAGCATTTTCCTCTACCAGAGCCATGGTACCCAGCCAGCCAGGCTGGCCCTGAGCATGGATCCCAGTCTGGGAGGATGAGATTGGAGAGATGGAGAGATGGAGAGCTGCCCAGCAGCACAGGGCTCCTGGCACCCCAGAGGAGCTCCCTGCTGCTGCTCCCAGTGGTCTCACAGGGCTCTCCAAGAGCTGCAGAGGGAGGACATGACTGCAATGCAAAGCACTATCATTGCTGGATTAGCCTCAACTGAAATGTGCTACATAAGTGCAAATTGCTGTTATAAATCATAAACATCAAAAGGCCATAAGTGCCTAATAATGGCCTAAGTGGCTAATTTGTTTTATGTGCTACTGGAAGAAGCACCGTAAAGATATGGAACAAAAGATTTCCCTCATTGTGGCTTGGCCTCTGATACCAAGAAAGGCTGGAAGGGGGTGGGAGCAAAGTGCTGCTCTAGCACATATTCAGGAGCATTTCATAGCAAAGGCTGTAATTAGAAACACAGCACAAGCCCCTGCAAGAGCCTGGCCCCTGTGGAAGGGAAATGTGGCCCGTGCTGGGGGTGACCCCATGGGAGGGGGTGCGTGGGCAGCTGCTGCTGAGCAGGACAGAGATCAGTGGCACCAACCCAGACTGTGAGCAGTTATTTGTGAAAAGAGATGAGGAGTGTCGTGGCCAATGGGCCCTGCTGAGGTACATAAGTGGGGTGTGATGCCTGCTGCATCCCCCTGCTTGACACTGTGCCTCTGCAGGGACCCAGCAAGATCCAAAACACCATCCTGAGCTGGGCTGAGGGATGTCTTCAGCCTGGCCTGGCTCCTCTGCACCTCTGTCTCAATGTGGAAGTCTCCTTTCCCCATCCAAACAAGCACTGTGTGCCCTCCACCCGTGTTTTTATTGCTCTGGGACTTTTGGGTTATGTGCTGCTCTAAAGGCTCTCCCTGGCTGCCTGGCTCTGCTTGTGAAATTAGCCTTGAAGAGCCATAAATACCCAATCCAGCCCTGCTGTGCCCTGCAGAGATGTTCCTCATGCAATTCTTACGCTCTTCAGGCTGGAGCTGCCTTCCTGCTGGGCCTGGCCCAGGACAGGCTCAGGGTGATCCGTGCTCAGCTCAGCTGATGGGGTTCTGCTGCTGGGGCACAGGAGGTTCCTGCAAGGAACTGCTGAGCCCTGCCCAGACTGAGCCCTGTTTTAGGGTGCAACACATTGAACTCATCTTCTCTTGGTCCAGAGGCCTGGCCATGGCCCAGCACACCCCAGATGAAACCCCTCAGCACTGGGCAAACCCCAGAGGGCACCTTGTGGGTGAAGCATCACATGCAGATGGTTTATTAGGGATGAGCAAAACCAGTCTTAATAACGTACCTGAGCATGCCCCCTTCTTTCTGCCCCAATGGATTCCACTTTCTGTAGATATTTTGGCTCTAATTTACAGTAGAATCATGGTGTCCCTTTCCAATTGCCACAGAAGAATTCCCCCAGGTGTATGTGGTGGAGGAATGTGGCCAGAATAATGTGGTTTGTCATGATGCTCCAGTGAGGGTGTTGTGATGGCAGGAGAGAAGCATCAGACCATGGCAAGGACCAGGAGCCTGATACTCAGGCTCTTGTATCCCAGGTGGATCATGTGGGGATGTTCCCAGCACAAGGAATTAATTCAGTAACATTTCAACGCAGGTACAAATGATTTAGAGTACAAACGGTGCTGCTTTCCTGTAATACATTGCCCTGCACAAAACCCTTGAGGGAATGGCTCAGGGAATAGCCCTAATTGGTCTGTTCCTCTTGTGATATCTGTGATAACGTGGAGGAAGAAACAACTTCTTTGTCCTGAAATGGCATGCCAATAAACAGCATTTTAAAAACCAATTTCTTTGATGCTTATCACTTCCACAGCACATGTTCAGTGGGCTCTACAGGCTGTGGCTGACCTCTGCATGCCCAGCGAGGGGGCAGCACCCACTGCAGAGCTTTATTTGTCACCTTGGTGGGGGCATGGGAAAAAACAAACCCAGCTTTTACAGCTGTGAGTGAAGGCACAGAGAGAGAGCTCTGTGAGCTTTGGAAGTGGCTGCACAGGCAGAGCTGGGCTTGGCAGCTTTTGTGGCAGTGGCACAGAGTGAGTGTGGACACCAAGCTGTCCCCTCTGGGGGAGGTGAGTCACAGCTGTGCCTTCCATAGGACATAACCCTGGAAAGGTGTCTTGGGTTGGAAGATGTGGCTGGGGTGGGATTCTGTTCCCATCTGTCAGAGCTGGGGCAGTTCTCTGCTGTTCTTTGGGCAGTTTTTCTTTGTCTCTCCCACAGCCAACCCTCCCTCCAGGAGATCTCTGCTGTTCATGGCCACTGAGTGTCCCTGCATGGCTGAGAAAATTCCATCATCCATCGGGAGAGGCTCTGCCCAGGGGAGGAGCCAAGCATTCCTACCTGGATAGAATCTGCCCCTGGAACAGCCCAGCAGCCTTTTCCCACTGCATTCCCAGAGTTTCAGCTTTCTTCTGCCCTGCATTCCCAGAGGGAGCCCAGGCCCATCTCCAGCAGCACTGGAGCTCCAGAGGAAAACTCCAGCCTTGTACAGGATCCCTGCTCCAGCAGAGCCAGCCCTGGCACTGCAGGAGGGCTGAGCCACCATGGAATGGCACTGCCACCAACACCCTGACACACAGGGGGGCAGGGCAGATTCTGACTCTGGCACTGTTGTTTTGTATTACTGCATTTTAAATTTTATTTTTATTTTCTTCACTAGTAAAGAACTGTTATTCCTACTCCCATATCTTTTCCTGAGAGCCCCTTAATTTCAAAGCTATAATAATTCAGAGGGAGGGGGTTTACATTTTCCATTTCAGGGGAGGCTCTGCCTTCCTTAGCAGACACCTGTCTGTTCAAACCAAGACAAAATGGAAAGTGGCTGTTCCTCCACCAGCCCACTCAACACAGGGAAAAATGGGAGATAAGTGTGTATTCAGCCTTCTGAGTAGAAATCACTGAGTTCTGTGATGATCTCCTGTGTTAGCTCTGGTGGTCCTCAGATCCACTTTGAGCCAGTTGAAGGCACTAACCAAAAGAAATCGACCCCATTTTGTGTGCTGGGCTGTTTGCTGGGCTTGTGACAAAGTAAGTCAGGAAGAAAGAGTCTGTTGACCACAGTCAGCCTGAAGTGAGCAGGAGGAGATTAGAGAGTGGTAGAAAGAGAGGATGGGACCTCACTGTGGACAAAGCAAACCTCTCCTTTCTGAGCAGAAGAAAACAAGACATTTCTGACATTTGCATGGGATGCAGCAGAGCTGTCAGCAAGGACAAGACTGGAAGTGAGAGACTGCCTCTGCTCCTGGGGAATGCCAGCCCTGGCTGGGTTTCAGTCCATTTGGCTGCTTCACCACCTCCTGCAACAAAGCAGTTGATGTGAGAGCTCTGCAAACCCAAACCCAGGTGGTAACCCAGGCCTGCAGAATGTGCTGCTCTGAGGAGCTGCAGCTCAGCACCACCATGGCTGGGGCCAAGGGCACTTCACCAGGCCTCCTGCCCCCTGGACACCTGAAGGCAGAAACAGGGTCATTTCCCACTCCCTGGAACACTTTAATGTGCAAAATGGATTCTTGTCTCTGCAATCTTAGCTCCCAAAACCTTTAAACAGCCAGTTGATGTTATTTTATTATATTACTAACTGTAAGTAAAAAGCCACAAATTGTGTACTTTATTGCTGCTTTTAAGCAGAAATAACTAATTATTGATCTGTTTGTCAAATGACAGTGCAGGTGTTATGTTCTGACAGCAGGAGCAAGGCAAGGGTCAATCCATGGAGCCAAGAGCAGAGTTTCTTCCTCCTCTGCACTGGGAGCATCTTTCTCATGGCTGGTGCCCAGCTGCAGGGTCATCACCTCTGAGCTGGCTCAGACCTCCAGCAGCCTTGCAGGGATGGAGGTGTGCCTGGCTGGCCCTGTCACCTGCACCAGTTTTCACCAGTGCACCCACAGCCATGGGCTGCAGTTTTGATGAGGCCAGAGGTGTCCTGTGATGGGGTGTGCTGTGCTTTCTGCTCATCCTGGCCTTGCCTGCCAGGAGGCTGGTGCCACATGATGATGAGCTTTTGTTTCAGAGCTCTGGCAGTGACCTGGTGTTTAAGAGGCCTGTATCAGGGTGCATACATTCAGTTCTACAGCACTGATTGCCCTATAGGGTTGCACACAAATTGCTGACTCTCCATTCAGTGGAAGTGCCTCGTGAAGAAATGCAACAGGATAGAGATGTGTGGTGTGCCTGTCCTGCCTGGAGCCTGGCATTTGCCTGGGCAAAGCAGAGGCAGTGGCTGCCAGCCCCTGCCTGCTCTGAGCTATGGGCACCAAGTGCAGCAAAGCCACGACAGGAAATTTCTTCACCCTGGGATAACCAAGCAGGCCCTGATGCTGTCCACTCCTCCTTTTCCTCTCCCTGTGCTCATCTTCATCCCTGCCCTGGGGGATAGCTCCCCTTTCTTCTCCTTTCCCATCTGTGTGCTGGGCTGCTGCTGGTGCCTGACCTCATGCCCATGTGCTCCTGCTGCTGCTCCCTCCCCATTCCCCACAGCCCATACCCTGGCGACATTTGCTTCTTCAGTTATTTACTTTTGGATCAGTAAGTACCATGAAAGCACCATCCAAGCCGCCCAGCCCTCTCAGCAGTGCCAGGAATGAACTGTCACTAATATAATTTCATATCAAATGAGATTACCCTTCTCCCCCATTAGGCACACTTCTCTTCTGGGGATAGTGGCAGTGCAGGGACACAGCAATTCCTCCAAGCAAAGCCTGCCTTCAGAGCTGCCTTTAAGGACGCCAGTCGGTTCCAGGCTGTGGCTGGTGCTCACGCTCCCAGTGTCAGGAGGGAACGGCAGGACTTGGCCTGGGCTGCGGCTGGATTGATGGCA
Organism: Irena cyanogastra; assembly: GCA_013397155.1. Lineage (NCBI taxonomy): Eukaryota > Metazoa > Chordata > Aves > Passeriformes > Irenidae > Irena > Irena cyanogastra. Next base: position 343,071 of record VWZV01009961.1, on the reverse strand, counting down.
CCTGTCTGCCTGTTTCACATGAACTGCCTGCAAACAGCTACACCTCCGGCTGTCACAGGCGGCTGTTATTTGTGAGTGCCATCCCCGGCAGGTGTGACAGCCCCTCGCTGTCCCGGTGACCTCTGAGGAATCCCCAGGGACACGTCGGGGTGGGTCTGTGCTGCTCAGTGCTCCTGTGCCCTCTCTGCTTACCAGTGCAGGTCCCTCGATCACCTGCACGACAGTCCCCGTGTGCTGCTCTCCTCTGAAGACACAAGTGTGTCGCTGTGATAGATTGCATGAAATGAGACTCCAAGATTTCTTAAGATCAGAAGGCTTAACTTTATTGTAACACAGCATCTTTTATACCAGCACTCACAAACCATTATATGATTGGCCAGGTGGCACAACGCCTCTCTGCCACCGTTGGGTTGAGGCAGAAAACAATGTTTTGAGAATGAACAGAAAAGGAAAAGTAAACAAAAGAGGTATTTGGAAAATAAGGGAAGTTCACAAAAAACTTTTATCAGTCCATTGCTTGAGAACATGAAATTCTTCACAGAGCTGTCCTTGGAAAGGAAGCAGCTCTCTCCTGGGAAAGCCTAAAGCCTGTTCTGAGATTTTTCTAAGTCGCACTGAAAATCCAGCCCCACACAAATGCCTTTGGTGCGACACACCTGTGTGTGGTTCAGAAGATAATTGGATGGGGAGCAGCTCTGGGAAGCAGCACAGGCAGGGCTGTACCAGGGCAGGCTCTTCCCCACCAGTGAGCCCTCACAAAAATCCTGCATGGGACCAGCAGGCAGCAAATGCAACCAGTGCCATGACAGATGCTGTGACACTAACCTCCCCTTACCTCAGGAAGCAAAAACTACGCAGGAAAAATTGTTTTAAGGCCATGAAGATACTCCATAGGTCTGTGTCAGGATCTGGTGCTCATCCTCTATGTGGCACGGCTCGATAACTCCCAGAAGAAGTAACTTAGCAGAGAGCTGCCAGGAGCCATTGGCACCTTTTGACCAGAGAGCAGGGAGTGCCGCTTGGGGTGGATGGATGCTGGTTTGCTGGCAATAGGCTTTCAGGATCTCATTTCAAGTGCTTTCAGCTCTTGCCAGACTACCTCACTGCTGAGCACAGAAGGAGGGTTTTTCACACTTGTGTTGTTGAACTGTGACGCTCTCAGGATGTTACAAAGGATTTCACAGCCAGGTAAGATCATTCACAGATCCATTAGCTGGTGCAGAAGACCTGCAGCTACTGACCAAGAAGGGCTGATACCTGGGCTACAGCGGGAGAGCTGGGGCTGCACCTTCCCCTCGCTGCTGCTGCTCTGCTGGCAGCCTGTCCCACTCAGCATGTCCTGAGCAGGGTGTCCAGCAGCCTCCCCGGGCAGTCCTTGCTCTGACCTGCTCATCGGGGTCACACAGTGCTGATTTAGAGATCAGACATTTGGATGTTCTGGGAACGATCCAGACCAGAATTCCTAACAGCACTCAGTACATCCGTGGTGTCGGAGTGCTCAGAAGAAATTGCTTATCTGCCTGTGCCTTCCCTGTGGACAGGGCACAGATCTGCTTTTCTTTCTTCAGCTTATGGGTAAAAATCAGAATTTTCATTATCTGTGAATTGTAAGAGGAAAATACACACAATGATGGTGGCTCACAGCCAGGTCCCTGCAGACTGCAGCCCCTGCAGCTTCAGCAGCCACAACAAGCTCTTACTCCTTGGTCCTCCTGGCTTAACTGACCACGAGAAACTGCTCAGCACACAGCAGTTTTTCCTCCAGATGAGGTTTTTGGTTGGCCATTGGTTCAGTACTGGGCCAGAGGGTCCCTTTGAAGGAGTGGTTCTTGGATGGCTCCACCTGACTCTGAGTGCTCCTTAACTGCAGGGTGTGCCTCATCCCCAGATTTGTCAGCCTCGTGGCCCAGCTCCAGCTGAGTACATTAACCTGCTTACCTTGAAAAGGAAAATAATCCCATGGCTTTGCTCTTGCCTTGCTGGAGATTACTGGGTGTTAGGCTGTGGGGTGGCTGAAGGCTTTCTGTATTATTTGGCATTAAAGTGATAGTTTAGTGCCAGGCTGGCAGCTCCTGGCATGAAGATGCTGCCATAGCATCTCTCCTGGCCGTTGCTATGGATCAGCTTTACTTCTGTGGGTTAGTTTTGCCCACAAAATCAGAACTTTGCTCCTCAAACTGTCCCTGGCAGTCTCAGGGGAAGCCCAGAGGACTCTGCCCTCAGAGGCATGCTGGTGGAAATTCCTGTGCCAAGCAGTGGGGACATCTTTCATCTTCCTCTCTGTGAGACCTTCAATGCTTCAGCTCCTTGCTGCAGTGGGAAAGAAGGGTTAAAATGTGGGAGCAGGGAAGGGAAAGGTCAAATATGTAAAGCCACTTTCATGTACTTAGGAGAAAAGTGGTAACAGGAGAGCTGTTAAAAATTTTTATAGCTGGCACCAAACAACACTGGTGTTAAAAATCATGGAACTGTTTAATAGCAAGTGGAGGTGTACATTACTTAATTAGAGGCATACAGCAGTGAAGCCAATTGAGAGATATTATTTTAGTATTTTTTCCAGAGGGCATATCAAGTCTACTCACAAATTAATAAACAGATTGTAAAGCCTAAGCAAGCATATTAGGGAAGTGCATGTGTGTGTACTGGGTCTATAGACTGGGGCTATGCACACTTGTTTGTTTGTTGCCGTTGCATGTGAAATATGTTCCTTGTTTTCCATATAGACCTCAGTGGAAGAATTATAGCATATTGAGTTTTTCCAAAGACTAATTAAGATCTTCAGAGTTGATGTGTGTTTACTGAAAAAATACAGCATAAATGAGACCTAAACCAGCAGCACTCAATTAACCCATGAGTGGTAAGGTGCAGTGGCTGTCCCCTCAGAGCCTGCCTTTGGTGCACGGGAAGAGGCAAAAAATCATAGGATTCCCTCCATTTCTCTCACCCTCTGATTTAAGTTATCATTGAAAAGGCATTTTATGAACTACTAAAAGCTGTCTACAGTTTACACACCTCTGGCCTCTCTCTCAACTCTCTTAGCTGCTGTTAAAGGTAGTTGGATTATGAGGAAGTGTCAGCTCAGCCCGAGGTGATCAGCATTAGGACAGATGTGGACTGCAGGTAAGGAGAGACCATCCTGTCTGTAAAATGAAGTTTCCCCCAAATGGAGCTGGTGGATTTGCTCTGACGAGGACAGCATCAGCCTTTTAAGCCTCAGTCAGGTTAGTCTCCATTAAGCATTTTCCTAACCCAGTTTGGTTTTGCCCCTGACACCGGTTTGATTCCTTTTTTAAAGGCACTCGTGCACCTTCTCTAACTCACAGTTGCCGCTTTGCTTTCTGTGCGAAGCCAGCTGTCCAGCTCATCCCCTCCTGAGCTGTGCCCTGCGCAAACCCCGCGGTATTTCACACCCTCCTTAGCAGGCAGGGAGCTTCCAGCCGGGGGTCACTGCATGGCTCCAGCTCTCCTGACTTCCTCCCTCCACTCTGCTCCCCTATTTTATATTTTAATATCAACAGTGTTGACAAATTACGGCAAAAAGTCTGTCCCTGGTGGGTGTTTCAGTGCGCTGGGTTTCCCCCAGCAGGTGCAGGCTTGCAGCCCTGCCCAGCGCCCCCTTCTCAGCCAGTGCAGTGCTCCAGCTGGAGAGATCATTCCTGGCACAAACCACTCCTCACACCGCCCGGGCTGCAGGGAAAGACCGATGGATTGCACCTCAGAGAAGAGACAAAAGATGAATGGCAGACTGTGTCTCTTTTGCTTGGCTGGGGGCAGTCCCACAAGCAAGGCAAGTAATGAAGATAATGACGAATGAAGGATGCAAAACTGAAATACTCCTCCTGTGTTTCTATTGATCTTCCAGCAAAGGCCACGTTCCTGACATTTAAAATGGAGATATAATTTTAATGCAGTGGCCCTCCCTGGGCTGCAGTTCAGCAATTTAGTTCATGGAGATCCACAAAAACCCTTTCTGCAGCCTCAGCCCAAAGAGCCCCAGCACCAAACAGCAGTTTGGCCAGTGCTCTTGGAGAAGGGCCACTGGGGCCAGCAGGAGCCACAGCACCAGCGAGCACCTGGCACTCCATGGGGAGAGAGATGCTGGGCTCATGGCAGGAGGGGTTTCTGTGCCTGACTGGAGGATGATCCAGAGGGAAAGGAGATCACTGCCCTGGAGCTCCCCCAAATTTCCTGTTCAGGGAGCCACGGCCATCAGCACCCAGCATGCACCCAAGCAGAGCTTCAGTCCACAATCACAGCCTTTCAGCAGAGCTCCCAAGAGCCAAACTCCCAAAGCTTTACACAGGGTGTGGGACTGGTGTGAGGAGCTCAGCAGAGAGCTCTGCCCATGCTGCCCACGAGCCTGGTGCCAGCCCTGGTGAAGCCTGGTCAGATGCAGCCTCTGGCCTTTGTCTTTATGAGTGAGACAGAGAAACCCAGGGTTAGGTTACAACGTGTTGGGATTATTTTAATAACTGCAATTTTTCTTTTAGAAGAGAAGTATTTTTTTACTTTCATCCTAGAACCTGGAACTAATTGTACATGTGTGGTCCAATTAACTATTAATTTACCCCATTAACTGCTGACACTTATGCCTTCACTTTGTATCACATACACATTTGTGTTTCCATAGTCTAAGCCTAAGCCTGTCTAGAAACTATGAATTAAAGCAACATAAAGGTGTTAAGAGTTACCTATCTTAGCAATAGCCTTGGGAAGCTCTGGAAAAGAATGCATCACAAAAATGATTTTTTTCACAGTATCTGAGCTCTATGATTTTAATAATAAAATCTCCAATTAATTCAAGAAGCTTTGATCTTCCCATCACTTCCTGCTGGAGAACTGATCAAGATAAGACCATGTTTGATTTTCAGTGGCACCAGGACCAGTGTCTGGAGGGCTGGGAGAACCCACTCTTGGAATATTTCTTCACCCTCCAGGTTTCCAGTCTGTATCATGTGCACAGCACTGTTGCCTTAAGGCCTTTTTTCATGAAGCTCTGCAGGGAATAACATCCTCTCCACACCACGTCCAGTTTGATTAAGTCTCAGCCTTGGCACAGAGCGAGCAGGGCTCAGCCCAGGCTACCCAAGACAAGACTCTGACTGCAGGGCTGTCCCCAGCTTTGTGCCAGCTCAGCCCTATGGACACCAGGAGGAACTGACACTACAGAAGGGCTTCAATTCATCTGCCAACAGAAGCAGCATCTCCCACTGTTGCTGTGTAAGATGCTCTGGAAGGCAGCCTGCTCTTCCTGGCTGTGTGTGCCCTGGCTGCCTCTGCAGCAGAGTCTCAGCCTGACCCTGATGCTTCTCTGATTGTGGTATTTAGGGACATGCTTTAGTGGTGGATGCAGCAGTGCTTGATTTCCTGTTGGACTTGATGATCTTAGAGATATTTTCCAGCCTACCTGGTTCTATGATCCCACATGCACAGGCAGTGATAGGCAAACATCTGTAATGGTGCTCTGGACAAGAGAAGGGTATTTTGTATTTACAGTGAAGGAATGACAGAGACCTGGTGGAGTGGGGCCAGAGGAGGCCACAAAGATTATCAGAGGGATGGAGAACATGTCCTGTGAGGAAAGGCTCTGGGATGGGGATTGTTCAGCTTGGAAAAGACAGGGCTCCATGGAACCCTTAGAGCACATTGAAGTATGTGAAGGGAGCCTGTAAGAAAGATGAGGACAAACCTTTTAGCAGGGCCTGTTGTGATAGAACAAGGGGGAATGGTTTTAAACTAAAAGATGGTCAAACTAGATTAGATAATAGGAAGAAAGTCTGAACTATGAGGGAGTGAGGCCCTGGCACAGGCTGCCCAGAGCAGCTATGGCTGCCCCTGGATCCCTGGCAGTGCCCAAGGACAGGTTGGACATTAGGGCATGGAGCAGCCTGGGACAGTGGAAGGTGTCCCTGCCATGGCAGGGGTGGAATGGGATGAACTATAAGGTCCCATTCCAGCCCAACCCATTCTGTGATTCTGTGCTGAGATTTAACCACAAATGTAAGTAATGCTTTGACATGTACAGACAGGAATAAAAATGAGAACAGAAGGGAAAAACACCCCCTGTGAACTTCTGTGATTCCTGTTCTATCGAGGGTCAGGTGAGGTTATCACAGTGCTCTCTGCCAACCAGAAATCAGGTGAAGCACAGCCTCCTCCACAAACCTGTGCCTTAAAATACACCTCAGCTATTTACGTTTGGGTCTGGTATCCACCTGCCTCTAAGTGTTGCCTGACAGCTCGTTCAGGAACATATGGTGTAATTTTTAAATGTGCTCCTCCATTTGAACATACCTTTGGATATTTCTCAATGACTCTTGGGTGCTTGCTGATGTTGCTATACTGTGCAGTGGAGTATGTGAAAAAATGGACTGGTTCTGGACATGACTGCCAAAGCTGGTGCTGCCCTATCAGCCAGCACTGATCCTTACTCCATACCAGTTTCACACTGGTGCAGCTCAGCTAAATTAAACTGCATTGCTCCACTGGATTTTCATTACTTAAGTTAATTATACAAGCATGGAGGAGGTATAAAAGAGTGAAAATCAAGTCAATGTAAAGAAAAAGCAGAGTAGATATTTCTTTAGGACAGGATCTGTTCATAATCCAATGGATATCTTTTATCCTGTGTATTGATCTTCTTCTTGCGAGAACTAACTTAAAGTTTATTTCCAAATTACCTGACCTCAAGCAGTTAAAATGCTGCAATATAAAAAGTTAAAATTCAATTAATAAACCAATACTGGTCAAAATATTTGATTAATCTATTGCACTTCCTTTACATGAGTGTGAGTGCAGAGAGTGTCCAGCACGAAGGGAAAGGTGCTCTCTGGAGAAGCAGGATGCAGAGTCCCTGCAGGGTGGCAGAGCACATCTCTTCTGGTGCTGTACTGAGAACTGATGGGTGGGATTATCCTGGGGTTTCTGAGAACAAAGGCAGGAGGAGATAAGGGCTCTAAGTGACAGCACTCAGTCCCTGCCTGGCAGGGATCATAGGATGGTTTGGATTGGAAGGGGTTTAAAGCTCATCCAGTTCCAATCCCCTACCATGAGCAGGGATGCCTTCCACTATCCCAGGTTGCTCCAAACCCCATCCAACCTGGCCTTGGAAACTTCCAGGGCTGGGGTAACAGTGGAAACCAACAGGGATGAGAAAACTTGGAAGATGGGACTGAAATACATGCAGGGAGAAAAGGCTTTGAGGAGCTCCTGTCCTGTGACACGGGACAGAACTCCTTCCCACTGTACCACATCTGCAGGCAGCACTGTGAAAACAAAGACAACTCATGAGACAGCTCTGTCCTGTAATGAATTTCCAAACCAGCACAATTTTGGGCAAAGATGTTGTCCACACCCAAGGAAAAAAATATCACTAAACATGAGGGTTGCTTCCCAGAAATGGAAAGAGAGGAGCTTGACTCTTTTACCAGCTGTCAGTGCTGATATTATTGCATGTAGGAGCAGCTTGTACACAGCATCTCTTTACAATAGTAGCAGGGATGCTGGAATGTTGTTATATCAGACTATCAAGTTGTTATGTTGGATTACATATAATGCTATCACAAATGACAGAATGCTTGCCTCCCATCAAAAATTTAAAGAGCAATAGACCTCTTTTCAGCTGTCATTGCTGATAACATTTTATGCACAAGTTTATTCAAGCTCAAATAGAGATGCAGCCTGTCAATAAAGAAGCCCTGGCAGATTAGGTATCGAGTATATTAAAGCTAACAGTACTAATGTGACTGTGCAACCTAATCTGACATTTTAAATCTGTGACAAAATGAACCCTCAAAGTTCTCCCCGGTCGCCGCAGCATGGCACGTTCGCTGCTGGGTTTTATGGAGTGGAAACCAGAGCAGGAGAAATGAGACAGGCTGAAAACCACAGAAAGGTCAGCAAGGCTTGCTTCCCAGGAAACTCTGCGGATGTCTTCCCTTCCTCTCGCTCTTATCTCATCTACTCTGCTCCTCTCTTCCAGAAAAGCGGGTAGAGCAACAAATAATGGCCCTAAATTGCCGCAGAGGTGACACAGATTACACATTAGAAAAAGCACTCGAGGGCAGGAAGGGTTCAGCACTGGAGGAGATTTGCTGGAAAGGGCGTAACACCTCCATCATTACAAGGCTCCAAGAAGGGGCTAGGGAAACATCTGCCCGGAATGAGGAGGGGTGGCTGATTTTGGTTTGGAGACCCAATGTTACTTTGTACCATTCACTTTCCTATTCTCAGTAACAGCCTTGGCTTTCTGCTGCCAGCAGAAAGGGTATGTGAGTGTTTGTGTGCTGGAACTGTTTGGACCAAAAATAGTCTATTGAAATCAATAAGGAGTTGTGGTTTTACAACAGATGGCCTGGTTATGCTCCCCTTTCCCCCTTCCTGCTCTTATAAGAGGTCTCAGCAGCTGTTGCTGATCTTTTGAGGGAAGCAAAATCAGGAGAAAGTCTTTCCCAGGCCTGGGAAAGTGGAGCATCCAGAAATTTGAATCTGTCCTCTGCAGCTGGCAAATATTCACATGGACAACTTGATCTTCAAGAAAGACAGTCTGTTCCTAGCAATCTGTACATTGCAACTGTGGTGTCTTCATGCTGTGCTTGGTGATAAAACACAAGCCTCCACAGTTTGATAGTTCCAGCTAGAATCCAAATCTGTATGCAACGCCTCCCTTCCTGGGGAGGGAAGGGGAACACGAAGGGCTGCTGAGAGGCTGGAGCCTGGGCATGGGAGGGCTCTCCACTGCAGTGAAATATCTGTGTGGCTCTGGGAGCAGTGGGCAGGGTGGGACAGCCTCGGCCAACACCAGCACCAGGGCAAAGTCTTCATCTCCTGCAGGTAAGAGCTGCTCAGAGGAGTGGTGGAAAGGAAGGTCACAGAGAAACCTACAGGCTGCAGGCAGGACTCCCCCCAAACAGCACCATCCCTTCAGTCACAGCAGAGAGACATGACAAAACATGAGTTTGCTTACCTGCACTGAAAACAGAAGGGAGGTACCTTCCAAGCAAATGTCCCATCCCTGGAAATGCCCAAGGCAGGGTTGGATGAGACTTGGAGCAGCCTGGTCTCATGGAAGGTGTGCCTGCCCACAGCAGGGGCAGAACAAGGTGCCTTCCAACCCAAACCATTCTGGGATTTCATAATATTCACAAATGAATGTTGCTGTGGTGGGATATGTGTAGCATCATCAAAAGCATAGGAATTTTGGAGGCAAACACCTCATCCAGGCAAGTAAAGGATCATCACAAGCAGGGATTCCTGAAGCCGTACCTCCCTGCTCCAGAGGGGAAAAAATGATTGAAAGCATTAATATAATCCTTAAAAGATTAAAGACAGCTCAAGGACAGTAAAGGAAAGAGAAAAAATGCATCATCTGGCTAGGTTTTTGTTAAGCAAGAAGTAAGGACAAAAGAAGGGCTAAACCCTCTTTTTAAGGGTACCTGTGGGAGTTAAGCATGTGGAATCTTTACCTCACCTTTAAAAATCAGCAAAAGCCTCTGCCACGTGTCCGTGTCCCATCTAACACAGTGCTTACATGGAAACTTGGATGCACTGTGAAGGGTCACATATCCAGTACCTGTTGCTGTGCTGACTCTAGAGAAGTCTTTCTGGTCACCCTGGCAGATTTGAAGCTTGGGGATTACAAGTGTGAAGGATAAGTCCTCAACTTATTTATGCTTTAATAATATTTGTGTTTTCACTAATAACTATCAGCGTGGTGAAATGAGGTATTTGGTTTCTGAAGTGGCTCTCTGTGTGTTTCTCTGGTTCTTCACTGTCTGTATTTTAGGAAAAAAATACTTTGAAAAATAATGACAACATCTCTCAGAAAATAATGAGTTCCTTCCAGTTAGCTGTTGAATTGTTTACTGCTGTAGCTGAATAATAACAGCACATCAAAGACAACTGCTGTAATTAAAAGATTTGTGAACATAGGTTAACAAATTAGTGTATCATAATGTGCAATTGTCTAATTAGGACAAAAATGCTAGTTCCACGTAAAAGACCAATAAGAACAAATTATAAGGGAGAAAATAAGGTAGACAACAGCATTGATACTAGAGAACATTGGCAAAGATGTTATCTGTGACTTTTGAATGGTATCACTAGCACCCCAGGGGGATCAGCATTTTTGTGGATTAATTTACAGAGAAATTCAGTCTGCCATATGAATCCCATGAGCTGGTTGAGATTCCCATGAAAAGACTAAATTTGTCACTGACTGTTTTAAGCATTTTTCATTATTTCAGCATTCAGAAGACCTGGGAGCAGAGACGCTGTGGCTGCACACACTCATGAGAACTCAGAACCTAGATGTGACAAAAGGAGATGTATGACATTCCCAGGGCCACCGGTGAACATTGAGGCAGAGTGGGAGAAATCCTGTTGCTCAGTCAAAGCTAAAAGCAAAAGTCCTCTTGAGTTCAGTGGACTGAGAATTTCATTTGGAGAGATGAAGGCCAGTGCTTCCCCACAATGAGGAACAGATGGCAGAGTGAGTTTGGCTTTGATTCAAGCACCAGCAGGAACTTCCACAGTGTCCAGAGAGTTCAGTGCATAGATGCTGAACTTTCCACACAACCCTGCTCTCTCATCAGCATGGGCATTCCTGAGTGCTGAGGCCCCTAAGGATCTGCCTGAACAAGAGCTGAGCCCCTGGGAATCAGCTCTGTGCAGGGTCTGGGCTCAAAGCCAAACCCTTCATCCCTCTGTGCCCTTTGCTGTTGGTCCGTTAGGGAATGTGTGGTAGGACACAGAGAAGGAGTCAGATTCTGAATGCTCCTGTTGAGTGGCTTCACCCAGATCAGCCAGAGGCCCTGCACAATCCCTGAGACACATTAAGAGCCCTAGAGCCTGGTGCATACACAGGAAAGGATGAAATAGGTTCAGACACAGAGATACAAAGCCACCACAGGGCTCTCAACCCAGTCAGGAACATGCAGAGTTGCAAACCACCAGGCATATAAAGAAAGAGATGCTCTCATCCAAGAGCAAATGCTTTCAAGTGGCTTGGTAAAAGGCATGAGAATAAAAAACCTGGAGTGGTAGCTGCCCCAAGTGGATCACAGGAGGAACTTGAGTCACACTGGAGGGAAAAGATGCACATGGTTAGAAAAGCAAGTGTCATTTATCATCTTTATTCCCAGTAATGACACTGCAAGCCTCCACTCCATCTTCAGGAAGAGCACACAGCCAACTTTTGCATGAGTTAATAGTAGGGCTTGAACATGCAATCTCCTGCATTACACCTCCTGTACCTAATGTACCAGATGAGCTTCATTAGCCCGTGGCTGCGCCGGCTGCCTCCCTGTGCTCTGACAGCTGCTGGAGAGACACACATGGCACACACTGCAGCAGTGACCCGCCCTGCCTGAGCCAGCAAACCCTGCCCCTGCTTGGGGCTCAGCTGTCTGGGCAGCCCTAAAACGAGAGCACAACTCAAACCCCATCAAACTGCCTCAAACTGGGCTGTTCCTGCTGTTTCCTTGCCCTGCTCCGGGCTCTTTAAAGCAGTCAGGGCTCCTGTCATCCTCCTGCAGGGCGGGGTTGAACAGCCTCACCTGTGAGGATAAACCCAGCACCAGGGGCTCTGCAAGAGGCCCTGCAGCTGCTCTGAGCATCTGTCAGAGCAGCAAAGATCCTTCAGGTGAGCTAAGCTTGTCTTGAAACCAGTAATGGTACAAAACATACACGTTAATAATCAAGGATTCTGTAAGTGTTTTGTTTATGTCTTTGTATTTATATGTACATATGTATGAGCTGTAGTACATTTTGTTTTGCTTTGAGAAAACAAATTTTAAATTGCTGGTGGGGTATTTTCTCAAAGCTATTTTAAATGGAAAAACAGACCTTTCTGAGAAAACAAGAGTGTTTTTATGAGTTTCTTCTTCCCACCAGTAAAGCCTGAATGTGACAAGGACTGGGGAACATTGAAATTTGTCATAAGGCACAAAGCTTTGTGTTGTCCCAAAAGGACTTTTTTGTTTCCTCTTGATTTGGGAAATAGTTGTTAATGCTGCCTAATTTTCATTTTTATTAGGCCATATTGATAGGACTCGATTCCATATGAAAGACAAACACAGCAACTGAGCTTCCTGCAACAGTTTTGGGCAAAAATTGAAACTGTAGGAATAAACACAAACACACAAACGTTTACACAAACAGAGCCTTACAAACAAACGAGCAGTAAATAAATCAGAACTCTACCTGACCAAACTGGGATCTAGTGGAGGAAAAAGCCCAGTGGTTAATGAAATTTTTCTGCTGGTCAGCTTTACACATGGAGCCTGGTGTCTTCTGCAATAAAGCTCAGGCTCTCTGTGCCCAAATGAATCAGTTGTTTCTGCTGCTCCTGTGAACCCAGCACACTCCTGCTGCAGCCTCTGCCTGCAGAGAGCACGGGGAGCTGCTGGGGTCAGGTATTGCATCTACCAAAGGGAACACTCACTGTTGTTTACAGATATGTGTCTTAGTCCAGTGGAATAATGTTTATGTCCCATCCAAGATGAAGAGTTACATCCTTTGTGAGTTGACTCTGGTCTATGAGTAAACAAGGAGACTTGTAAACTAGCTGGTTTTTGTTGGGGGATTTTTTGGCCATATGTACCAATTAAAGGTGATCTATCCTTTTTTTTTTTTTCCACTTCTCAGATTTTAGAATGTTTCAGGTAAGTTTCTCAGTAAAGCAAATTGGAGAATATATTACGTACTTTAGCACAAATCAGCTTCCTGCTTTTTACCTACACAACAAAAAGACTGACAAAACCAGATTCCAAAAAGTCTCTGCAAGCATACATGTAGCCTTGGGAAGGGTCCTACTTTGTAACAATCCTGTAATAAATTAGAGAAGCTGCAGACACATCAGCAACACAAAGCCTTCAGTTTGTGTCCCTAGGTGGTTTGTATAACCTGTACTATAAGTGACGGTGTCCCCAAACCCTTGAGAATACTTCCAAATAAGCAAGATGTTTGAAAACATGGGCTAACTCTAAGCACCCTTGATGAAGACACTAAAGTTATGCAAGTTCTATGAAAATTAGGGGAGTATAGAAGAGACAGACCCTGTTACAAGTCACTCCTTGTGGGTATTGGGAAATCCAGGTGGACAGAACTGCTGGAAATCATATTTCATTAGTTCTGCTGCTCAAGCTTCCTGAGTTTTCTATATAGGTCAAAGCTTTTCATAATCGAGAAGCAGAGTCTTAGCTGTTTCTTTAGTCTGGATCTGAAAAGCAGTGGAGGTAACACTGCTCTCAGACCAAGACCATTCTCAGTTCAGGGACAATGCAGCACAGAAATCTCTGCCTCGAATGTGTGACCTGATTTCCAGAGGGTTTGTGAGCCCATATGTTTCGATGGGTGCTCAGTACTTCTGGTGCTTTTCAATTTCTAAATATGGACTTGGAAAGCCTAATTTTAACCACGCACTTTTGGAAAGTGTTGGCAATAGTTTAAAGAGACTGTCTAGCCTAGCACGCCTTGCTGCAGCAGATTGCTCCGAGTGATTTATATATTCCTGGTGCTCACTGTCTCTGATGCCTTTTCAGTGCCTTACAGCTGTTGCATTTATGCAGCACTCTTTATCTTGACCTTAGCCCTTGGATTTCTCAGCTATTCTACTCTCTTAACATCTGGGCCTGAAAGGTCACTAATTTAGCTTATGTTTCCCTGCTGTGGGTGCCATTGGGTTGAGTGGGTACATTTTGAAAAATAACACTCTGTTGGTGGGCTGCCTTTGAGAAGGGCTTTCTCCCCTCAGCATCCTTGTGTTGCCTTCTCCCACTGCAGCAGCTCTGGGTCATCCAGCATCTGCCCTAGAGAGCACTGGAGTGTACTTGTTGGATCCTTATGTGCTAAAGCAGCACTCTGGGTATCCAGAGTGCTGAGATTAAATTGCTTTTGCAGCTTGCCTGGAGATTAAGGAAGGGAGCTTTATTTGTACTAACGCCCCTTTAATGCATCTCAAAAGACCATAATAAACATCTTTGGGACTGTGAAAGGAAAATACATATCTAGAGGTTGTGGCAACTTATGAAATTCTGGCATACCTAATAAAAACTGTATCTCAATGAGTTAACATTTACTGAAATGTTAGATGATGTGAAGCCAGACTTGGCTTCACTTCATGCCCAGGTCACTAATGTCACTTGGGGAAATTATGAGAATTTCCATTAACTTTGAACTGGCAGACCTCCCAATCTACTTCACATCTATACATTTTTAACACCCCATGAGCAATACAAAGTGTCATTTCTCACATCTGAGAGCCAGACAATATTGCAGAGCCTCTCTGCATACCAGAGGCTACTTCAGAAATTAACAGGTCAGATCTCTCATGGATTTTAATATGGAGCTGTTCGTGGCAAATGTCTTGGTTAAAGAAACTGAGGCCAGATTTGGGCTTCCTGTCAAAGCCAGCACAGCAGGACACAGCTTTAAAACATGAGGAAAGAGCACAAGAATGTTAAATCAAACAGATTCTAGACATCAATGGCCAAATTCAGCTAGAGTTTAGAAATTGCTGAAACTGGTTCACTACACTATCCCTGAACTGGGAGTCTCAGACGAAGTTGTGATGATGCTTTGGGAGGGGGACACTCACAGAACTTTTAAACTATTATCTCATATGCACTCTGTTCCCTATTTTCCCCATAACCCCCCTCTCCCCTCCTGCCCATTTGCCTTTACAAACTTGCCAACAGCCAACTTGTTTTGAAACTCAAACAAGTTGGTCTGGAAAGGACTTTCCATTAAAGCCTAAGAATTGGAGCAGACTTAAAAGTGGCTGGTCGTATTTTCAGAAAAGAGGTATTTGGCAAGTCTTTAATGTCATGCTTGCCTAGAACTGCTCTCCTCTTTAATTAGCTCAGTAAAAATCCTCGTTACTGCATTTTATTTGCTTAAACCACTACAGAAAAATAAATGCATACAAAAACGATTAATAAATCCATAGAAATGTGCTGTTGTTTACTGCGATGCAGCGGAGCACCAAGTTCCCTGTACGTAATTCAAGCCCCCGGCAACAAAGTAATTTGTGAAAGTCCCCTGTTTTGACACAAACATAAAGGTGGAGTATCCTCAGAGTGAAGCATAGACTGTGGTTTTCAGCTCATCTTCTCTAGGAAGCCTTGAGGTGGCTATTAATAATTGAAGTTCAAAGCGGTGTCCAGGATTTCTCAGGCTCCACGCGCACACAGCCTCCTGGGATGTGTCTGCTACAGAGCTGACCGTGACTGCTGCGCTGGGAACCCGCGTCCTGGCAGCCCGAGGTGCAGCTGCAGCCCAGCCTTTAACTCCGAAGGTCCCAGTGCTCCAGACAAAACGGTTACAGCTGCACCAAAGGGGTGGCAGTGCCCGTGACAGGGAATCATTGCAGGCAGGTTTCACCCCTAAGTCTCAATAAGCAAGTGATCCGTGACAGCAGTCCTGCCTAAATGTGGCTCAGCGCTCGTGCCGAGTGATGCCGAGGAGCTGTTCGGACAAACGCTCTCTGTGGAGGCCGGGGAGCAGAGCAGGGCTGCTGCGGCACCCCAACCCCTCCCAAGCCCTTCTGCAAAGAGGGAAACATTTCCTTAGTTCACCAAATTGATGTTCTGACATTTAGCTTTAAGTATCTTCTCTTCCCTCGATGGGTGACCTTTCCCTTTGTCGCACGGCTGTTGCCCTCCTCCGCTAGCCAAGAAGCACCTCAGAGCCATCACCAGCCCCAGCTGCCGCGGCCCGGCCCTCAGCGCTGATCGCCCCCGTGAGCCCGGCCCGGCCCTCAGCGCTGATCGCCCCCGTGAGCCCGGCCCGGCCCGGCCCTCAGCGCTGATCGCCCCCGTGAGCCCGGCCCGGCCTGGCCCTCAGCGCTAATCGCCCCCGTGAGCCCGGCCCGGCACTCAGCGCTGATCGCCCCCGTGAGCCCGGCCCGGCTCTCAGCCCTGATCGCCCCCGTGCAGCCCGGCCCGGCCCTCAGCGCTGATCGCCCCCGTACAGCCCGGCCCGGCCCAGCTCTCAGCCCTGATCGCCCCCGTACAGCTCAGCCCAGCTCGGCCCGGCCCGGCTCCCCCGGTGCTCGCTGCGTGCGAAGCAGGCCACAGGAGCCAGCCTAAGGCGGCGCAAGCCATGGCACATCATTGTGATAAAAGCGGTCATTTCCAGCTGCCACTGCGACCGCACTTCTCTCCAGCAGGACGCAAAGCAGCCTGGATTAAAACAGGAGGCGAGCGCCGTGGATCATCTCGCTGTAATTTCCCCCAGGACTGATGTGACGACTGCGGCGAGAGGCACTAGTGGTGGCACATTAGCACTGCCACAGGCTCCCGTGGCTCAGAACATTCCTCACGCTGGCCATTTATCCAGCGGGGCGTGCAGGGCGTGCAGCCGCTGCTCCAGCAGCGACGGGAGGAGCGGATCCAGCCGGGCTCCAGACCGGGAACGACCGCGATGGGCTGGGTTTAGTGGTGCATGAAGAGTTCACTTAAACATGGACAGAAAAAGGAGAGGGGGAGGAAAAAGAGGAGATAAAAGATGCTAAGCTGGAGGTAGCAGATAAGAGGGGTGATAAGAGAGGGAAGGAAGTTGAATCTAAGTACAGAAAGCCATGCACTGGGAATTCAAATGAGAGGCTGGACTGGATAGAAAACCAGCCGGGCTTTATCTAGAGATTGATGAAACAGAGATTAAAACAAATGTTCAAAGGTAAATGTGTGTGTCTAGAAACATGGGGAGCTGTAGGGAGAGAAGACAGTACTCTGATATACCAAGTTCACCCTCGGCAATATGAGTTTTCCAAGTTGTCTTGGCCAAGAGAAGAGCAAAGATGGGGTGCTGAACAGAGCTGGAAATGACAGAGAAGAACACGTGTGAGAGCAGCTATGGAAAACAGGCAGGGACAGCACTACTGGGAAGCAAAGGCAATTTTGTCTTGTAACCATGTGCTCAGTCAAGCTTGACAGAGAAAGAAGAAGAAAAATACATTCCTGTTATAAAAATTCTTATGTAGGTAAATCACACAGCAAACTCCATGGCAAGTGCTTCAGTGTGCCCAGGCTTGGCTGCCAGCTTTCCTGATCTTGGGCTAATCTATAATGCTTCTCTGTAAACTGTGGGTGATGTAGCTGCACTCCCAGCCTTTGCCTCTCTGACCTTTGGTGATGGCCATCCTGGGTCCGTGCTGCTACATCTGTAGGTAATGTGAAAATAATCCCTCTATATTAGCAGTGTTGTGAGGATGGTGAAGACTGGAGATGCCAATGGTGCTTTATGTAAGTCTGACCCCAGTTTAGTGAAGCTAAGATGGCTTTTGTACTTTTAAATATAATTTTTGCCACAGATATGAAGCTTCTTGGGAGATGAGGTAATGAACTAATGTGGGAGCTAATGAAGGTCATCTTGAGAGAGCAGTAAGAGTAATGCCTACTGCTGGGAGACTTCTCACTGGGAACCCTCAGACTTCAGCACTTTCCAGTCTAAATAAGATGTATGCTTCCCTGACCTTGTCTTCTCCAATGTAAACCAGAGCAGGATGTACTTAAAATAAAGATAAATAAGGCCTTACCCAAATAAAACACTAGTCTTGCAGAAACAAATCTCCTCCAAGCAAAAGAGGGAATGGAAGCAGAAACTGATGCTACTCTACTGGAAAAAAAAATACATATGCTATAGAGATGCAGGAACATAATAGCTGCTTCAGAGTGCAGTAGTAGTAAATGCAACTTAAGGTTGAAGGTGCTATTGTAAAATCTTGGGGGTTTTACTAATGAAGTTGTGGAAGATGTAGCATTTAATTTCTCTACTTGAACTTTGTTTTTGAAGACACTGTGGCTTCAGCAAAGTTCAGTGCAAGGTCCTACACCTGGGTTGGGACAACCCCAGACACACCCACAGGCTGGGAAGAGGTGGTGGAGAGCAGCCCTGGGAGAAGGGATTGGGGTGGAAAACCTCCCCATGAGCCCGCAGTGAGCGATCCCAGCCCAGAAACCAACGGAGTCCTGGGCTGCATCCAAAGGAGCCTGGCCAGCAGGTCGATTCTCCCCCTTACTCTGCTCTGCTCAGACCCCACCTGGAGCCCTGTGCACAGCTCTGGTGTCCCCAAAATAGGAAACACGTGGAACTGTTGGAGCAAGTCCAGAGGGGGCCATGAAGTGGATGGGAGAGAGTTGGGGCAGTTCAGCCTGGAGAGGAGAAGGTTGTGTGGAAACCTCACAGCACCTCCCAGGGCCTGAACGGGCTGCAGGGGAGCCAGAGAGGGACTTTGCATCAGGAACTGGAGTGACAGGATAAGGGGAATGGATGCAAATGGAAAGAGGGGAAATTTAGCTCAGATATTAGGAAGAAATTCCTCCCTGTGAGGGTGGTGAGACTCTGGCACAGGTTTCCCAGGGAAGCTGTGGATGTCCCAACCCTGGCAGTGTTCAAAGCTAGGTTGGGTAAGGCTTTGAGCAGCCTGCTCTAGTGGGAGGTGTCCCTGCCCATGGCATGGGGAGTTGGGATCAGAGGATCTTTAAGGCCCATTCCAACTCCTTAAAATTCTATGATTCTATGCTTTTCCCCCTAGATGTTCAATAGACAACTGCAGCTAATCTTTGGGGGATAGATGCAAAACCACAACTTTCTGAAAACAGTTACTAGGAACCTGCATCCATTGGAACAAAGTGGAAGAGAGAAGGAGGTTACCTTGCCTGTGACAAGATTCCCAGTTCAGATTCTTGTAGCTACAGCCCTTCTGCAGTTCATGGCTGGGAGTGGTCAGGTGAGATCTGATTTTTACTGTGAGAGTGGGCAGGCCCTGGCACAGGGTGCCCAGAGAAGCTGTGGCTGCCATCCCTGGCAGTGTCCAAGGCCAGGTTGGACAAGGCTTGGAGCTCCCTGGGATGATGGAAGGTGTCTCTGCCCATGGCAGGGGGTGGAACGGGCTGAGCTTTGAGGTCCCTCCCAACCCAAACCATTTTGTGATGCCTTGATTCTCCTTTCATCCAGCGCAGCAGCAGGAGGTCGGTGTGCTCCTGTGAGCTGTCCTGTGCAGTGCAGCACTGGGGTTATGGCTCCTCCCAGCACAGGGCTGCTCAAAGGATTGGGTCTGAGCCCCACGTTTTTAACACCACATCCTAGTGAGGAAGCTGAGAGGCAGTTAGGAACTGGGGAAGCAAGGGGGAATGATTTGTATTACAAATGACATGTGAAAAGGGGTGGAGGAGCTCTGTAAAAATGTAAATGTGCCATTTGCATAATTGGGCAGCCAGGATTAAATGAAGCACAGAGAAGGATAAGGATTACATGGAGGGACAGAGAAAGGAAATAAGAGCAGCACAGAGAGAAAACACTGTAGATAGATAGAAAATCTCAGATAAGCAAGAGCAAAGGGAGAAGTTGCAATACTCAAAGGCAGCAAAAGGAGAGGGAGCTGAGAGGAGCGGTGGTGTGTGTTACTAATCCAGGCTGTATCTGAGATGGCTAGGAAGTGTGCAAATTAATTTTAAAAGGAGCTTGAAATCAAAAGGAAGTGTCAGCTGGGCATTAAACATCCCTTTTAGTGGTGACCTTGACAGCCTGGACCACCAGTACCTAACAACCAAACACAGCACTCCTGAACACTTCCTTCACATCTCATCCATAATTAATTTTGCCTTTGATGAAGGGTCATTCTACACCAGGATATTTGTCAGCTGTCAAAATCACCCAAGTGGTGGCCTCTGACAGCCTTCTTGCTGTCTCTTGCACTGGGGCAGCGGTGGTTGCTGACCGTCTGCTCAGCTTTTCACAGGAGCCATGCTTGACTGCCTGGTTGGACCCAGCAAGGTCTCAGATGCTGGCACTGCTCGGCAGTGACCCAACATTCCAACCACTCAATCAACCAATTTCCCCTTGGTGCCAGAATTCCTCCACTAGTCACTCCAGGTCAAGGAGCCTTCCAGAACTCTGTGCAACCACCCTGAAGTCCTTTTCCTTACCCACTCCTAAAGCTTCTGTGGCCTTGCTTCCTTCTGGCTTGTTTGTACAGGGAAGATGGTTGTGACCAAGCCAAGCCCAGCGCCAGCCATGTTCCACACAAAGCCATGCAGAGAGGTAAAAACATAATGCTCCTTTTAAGATTTGTTTTGTGTGAGTGCCTAAGGGCAGGAATTGCACTGTACTTGCTACTGTGCACATGTAAAACAGAGTGTGTGCAGCCCTGGAACGCTTGCTGTGATAAGAAGGAGAGGGAGGGAGTGGACCAGGCAGGGGAGCGAGAAGAATGAGGCAGGATGGGGCTGTGGAGGCATGGTTGGAGGCACCCCCTCTGTCCCTGCAAGGGGAATCTCTGTGGGATTCTGGCCCATGGAATGGAGGGAGCCACATGGTGCTTTATTAACGTTCCACAGAATATTAATATTGTTTTATTTTCTCTATTGCCAGAACATAACTTGTGCAGGTGACACTCAGCTCAGGGAGGGCTAGGAAGAAAAGATGGTGATGCATGTAGGTGTTCAGAGGGAGATTGGTTTGCTCGTGCACAGTGCAGAAAATGCAGAGTCTCTCTTAAATGTGTTCTTGGTTGGTTTGTTTCTTCACACTCTAAACTTGGATTCAGCAAAAATAAAACCTGCTGCTTGACAGCTCTTTAAAGGGTGATGGAAGGAGAAGATGGGTGAGGGAACCTCTTTTTAAAAAGGTAAAGATCTGTTCTGTTTTTACTAGAAGTGTTACGGCATCCTTGCTGAGAGCTGAGAGTAAACTCATTGAGTGAAACCTGCCAGGTGGGATGTGGGGACAATTTGTCCTCACTGGCTGTTGTCTCTGCAGTTACTTTTCTGCAGGTCAGTGCTTTGCCTGGGTGATTACAGCTCCCACACTCTGACCTTGTCCCATCACCTGGGGTTTCTGTCCCCAGACTTTTCCCTGGGCTCCAGTGATTCAGTCAAACCATTCACATGTTAATTCTTCAGTGGAGTATCTCAAGAAATGCACTATCCAGCTCCCCCAGTTCAGAAGGGAGAAGCTAGGTGAAGGTTTAATACAGGAAAATGTGAGTCCAGACACAGAAGTGAAATTAAGTGTCAACAAAAAACATCACCACATAGCTTTACACACTCAGATTGTAAATCTCTTCCTATTGTAGTTACTCAAGTCTCTTATTTTATGTAGTGTCACATTTAACTTATTCTCCAGCTATCACAGAATTTCAGATGTAGGAGGAACTGAACTCCTAATAAAACTGAAATAATAATAAAAAAAACCCCAGACAGGCCTTCATCAACCCCTAGTGAGAAACAGAGCTTGTGAGGGAGGGAAGGGATATTAGAGAAAGGGCAGAAGAGGAGAAAACACAGCCCTCTTCAACTTGGATATCCTTTATGAACCACTTGTTTTTTGCCTTATTCTTTCTCTTTTTTTTTTTTTCCTACAGGCAGGCAGCAGGCCAGTTAAGTAAAGCAAGTAGAGAGCTTGACATTGCAGATCAATAAATCTGAAAGAGCTGGCATTCCTGAATTTGATGTCATTTATATCATTCAGGATTCTTCAAAGTATATAATCTCACTCAATTTTGAAAATACTGTCTTCTGTCACAGTTTAATTAATCTTGTACTCCCACGGGTTGTAATTTTGATTGTCTAAAATGTACAGTATTGTGCTTGGAGTTTATCCTTATTCTTATTATATTGCCACTGTCTGTTGATTTTTACATTATTGCTTATGACGCAAACAAAAGTCCAATCTTGGCTTTCTCCAAATTTTTGTTCCTTCAAGGCCGGTCATTTTTGTTAATTTATTCCCACTCCCAAGCTCTGGAAGGATCAGCTTGTCTTCTCAGGAGCATCCAGCTCTTTAGGGGAATAAAGTTTCTCTAGTGAAGCTCTCCAGAAGTACTGTGAACTGCAGAGGCAATGGCAGTGTTCCCAGTGCTCCCACACACTGACAAAAAGGGGTGTTCTAGATTCTTATGAGAGAGGTTTCCTGGTTTTTCTTCAAGATAAAATTGAATAATCTTTTCTATTCTGGGGAAAAAAGGATTAATCAGTCAATAAATCCTCTTGTGAAAACTTTGTTATTCACAACTTGAGTGTAGTCAAGCTACCAGAACTGGAGCTGTGTTTACACCCCACTGATGGAGAATTACTCCTAGAAAACAACAGCTCCTTCCATGGAGAGCAATGGCTGAAGTGTTTCTGAAAGAGTTTCTTGGAAAAATGCAACATCTCATACTGCCTATGAGGATTTGAATAATGAAAAAGAAAAAAAAAGAAAACATAATAATTCATGTTGTTTGACCCAAACCTCTTTGTAATACAGATCTTCAGGATCTTTTGCAGCTCCACACTGTGCTCAAAACAGCTATTAACTCTCATTTGTATGATGAGCACAGCAAATCCTCCCCAAATTTTCTACTAACTCTGTGAACAAAGGATTAATTTCCTGAGACTTGACACAGGTAAATTGATTTCATATCCATTTCAAAAATCAGTCTTTAAAAAATGGATTTTCAGTAATTACTGATAGAGGTATTTCATACATTCAAAACTCTGAAATCTAGATTTTCTAAAACCAAGGCAACAATCATCAAAATTACGGGGCTGATTTATGAAAACTATGTTATTGAACAACTGATTGTGAAAGGATGTGATCTGTATGCTACACACCATAGGCTTGTAAAACTATTTTTCAAAATGCTGAAGGCTAATGTCTTTTTCCTATTATTATTTAAAAGCTGAGATTACTGAACAGCCACTTGTCTTCAGCTGCTGTCATTCTAGAAATACTGGAGTTGAACAACAAATATTTCAGGTAAGAGCCAATCATATCCTACTCTACATAGCCAAGATCTCACTGAAACTGCCTGATTAATTTTTAGTTGAAACTATCAGAATGACTAAATGAAGCTGTTTAACAAAAGTAACAACTTATGGTGATAGAAAGACCAAAACCAGACTGGATAAAAACTCATGCTTCTCCTGAGGTCATGGCAATCTAAGAGATACCTCGGCCGGTCACAATCTTTCAGCAAAAGTGTGCGCTGCATTTCTTCTTCTTCTTACTGCAGTGAGGGGATCACAGGATCATAGAAGCACAGACTCATTCAGATTGGAAAACACCTCCAAGGATCATTGAGCCCAACCTCTGACCAATCTCCACCCTGTCAACCAGACTAGAGCACTGAGTGCTACATCCAGTTGTTTCAATTGAAAAAGAAACATCCCGTTGTTTCTTGAACACCTCCACAGACTCACAGGATCACAGAATGACCAGGTTGGAAGAGACCTTCAAGATCATTGAGTCCAACCCAGCCCCAACACCTCAANTATATAATAATATTTAATAGAGTGATAAACCTCTGAGTCTCCTTTTCTCCAGGCTGAACACTCCCAGCTCCCTCAGTCGCTCCAATACAATTCTGCCTGGACTGCAGGTCCAGCTCATGCCTATTTGTACACTGAAAATTTTGCTTCAGATTAATCACATAGATTTAAATATTGAAATCCCTGGAAGTGTTTAAGGATAGGTTGGACAGGGTTTAGGAAAGTGGAAGGTGTCCCTGCCCATGGCAGGGGGTGGAGGGGGATGATCTTTAAGGTCCCTCCCAATCAAACCAGTCTGGGATTTTATGAAATGGGATTTCTCATGGCAGCAAGGTTAAACAGATGCAGAACAGCTTTTGCCATAACCTAGTTTTAAATGCTTGGTACTACACACCTCACAGCTTACAGCAGCTTCCTGACTGCCATCCTGGGTGGAGGAGGAGGTACATGTTCCCCTCCAGCTGTGGTGCTGGGTACAGGCTGCACTGGAGGACACTACAAACACCATTTANTATATAATAATATTTAATAGAGTGATAAACCTCTGAGTCTCCTTTTCTCCAGGCTGAACACTCCCAGCTCCCTCAGTCGCTCCAATACAATTCTGCCTGGACTGCAGGTCCAGCTCATGCCTATTTGTACACTGAAAATTTTGCTTCAGATTAATCACATAGATTTAAATATTGAAATCCCTGGAAGTGTTTAAGGATAGGTTGGACAGGGTTTAGGAAAGTGGAAGGTGTCCCTGCCCATGGCAGGGGGTGGAGGGGGATGATCTTTAAGGTCCCTCCCAATCAAACCAGTCTGGGATTTTATGAAATGGGATTTCTCATGGCAGCAAGGTTAAACAGATGCAGAACAGCTTTTGCCATAACCTAGTTTTAAATGCTTGGTACTACACACCTCACAGCTTACAGCAGCTTCCTGACTGCCATCCTGGGTGGAGGAGGAGGTACATGTTCCCCTCCAGCTGTGGTGCTGGGTACAGGCTGCACTGGAGGACACTACAAACACCATTTAGCCCCTTGGGAGGCACTAGGCAGAGAAGCTATGATGCCTTCCCTTCTGGACTGCAATTCATGCCCATGGCTGAGGCCAAGACAGACACAGAAGGGTGGGCAGCATCCCACAGTCCCAGAAATGCTGCGCCAGAAGCTGACATCGCTTGTGAAGCATCTGGAGAGCAGCTCAAAGTTTGCTGCATGGAAAGGCCTGTGCAAGCCCAGCTGCTCTCTGTTAAACCCCAGGCCTGGAGACAGCTGCACCCTCTCTTTTCTGAGCTGTGGCCCATGAATATTGTATCCATTTGAAATGCTGAGCCCAGTGACAATCGTATTTCACACTCCTGCATTTGTACTTCCCTTTATGTTAATATGTTAATAATAAATAAAGGAATAAGGCTTTATGCTAAAACCCCTAACATTTCTTCAGCAGTGCTATAAATATGGCTGCAATCTCTGAGCCTGTGAACTTGCTTAAAGACCAGAGGAGTTATCAAAGGGACCCCTGTAACTCTGCTTTTCTGTTTGATTAATTTTAGTTGAAAAGAGGTCCCAACATTTAGCTGCCAGGACACCATTAGTGTGACCCAAGAAAAAACAAAAGAAGAAAAGTCTTGGTGGGAGTTCTGAGAAGCTGAAAAGATATTGACACTCCATATGTTTAAGCATGGAGACAAATGCACGTATTAAATACCAGTGAAGGAAGAAAAGAGCCAAATCACTGCAATCTAAGTGTGTGAAATGTGAAAAGCAGAAAGGAAAATTGCAAATCAATACACAGGGAAACGAAAAGAGAATTGAGGATAAACCGAAAGCAGATAGAAAACAAGAAGAAAAAACCCTCCAACAGTCAACAAATTGGGATCTTGACAAGATAACATTGTCAGGCTACTGAGTCATGTTCTGATTTTATATTTGGCTGAAATAATAAAACCCTATTAAGTTAGGATGTTAGAAAAGGTATTTCCTACTAGAAGTGTGTCTAGCATTTCCATACTCTGGTTTGCTGTGGCATTCCCAGAGAAATTCAGTGCATGTAGTACCAGCCATTGGTTCATGGTAAGGCCCTGGCACAGAGAAGCTGTGGCTGCCCCTGGATCCCTGGCAGTGTTCAAGGCCAGGTTGGATGGGGCTTGGAGCAACCTGGGATAGTGGAAGGTGTCCCTGCCCATGGCAGGAGGTGGAAGGAGATGGTCTTTAAGGTCCTTTCCGACCCAAACCATCCTGGGGTTCTATGATTCTATGAATGTGTAATGGCTGGACTGAATGGTCTTAAAGGTCTCCACCAACCTAACTTGTTCTATGGTTCTGTGGTGCCCCAGGGCTGGGACACAGCTCTTCTGTCAAAGGGACCTTCAAAGGCTGGTCCTTGATCCACCTACTACTGTAACTTTCTAAGGTGTGCTGGAAAGGTCCATATGCCATTCTTTCACGATCTAATGGTCCATATTTGCTTATTATTGCTGTTATTATTTGATTTGGGCCAGACTACAGAAGCAATGGCTCCAAGCAAGTACCACTGCTTGCACAGTGCCCAGCAGTGGGAGCACAAGGATTACATCCACCTCAAGAGGGTCATGATCCCCTCTGTCTGGTGTTGGAGACATCTGACCAACCCTTACAGCTGGAACTTGACGTTTTCCTTTATTACCTCAATTGTGCCCTTACAAGCAATAATCCTCCCTCTCCTATATTCCTCCTCTTCCCCCTTCAATTATCCATGGTATTTGTTTTTTAACAGGGAGATTTTTTTTAAAATGAGAAATTACAAGTAAATTTAAGTCCAGGAAAAAAAAGCTGCATTGGAAAGTGAAAGAGTAATTTTAGCATGTGGCATAGAGGACAGGAGAAATGTCAAATCAAGGGATTAAATTTTGAAAGGCAACAACATTCTGACAACAAAGGAGAAGATGAAAATAAGGTGCATCAGATCAGTAAAATCATAAACTAGCTTCTGTCCAACCAAACTCTTTCTTCAATGGACCCTGATGCCCCTTGTTTACTTAACTATTTGGTGTTTTGCCTCATATTACAGTAGGTTACACTCCTGGAAGTTTTATGGCTCAAAGGGCTCTGCCTGAAAAGAGGCAGGAAGAATACAAAGAGAAAGTGGTGAACTGTCTATGCATGAGATTACTGGGGCAAAATGCTGGAGTGATTATGACTGGTGATGCTTAAAGATGATATTTTAAACTTGTCTTGGTGATCTGGATGCCTATGAAAATTCCCATAGATTGTATCCAAATTGTCTGACTCTGGAAATCTCTGCTCACTGTAGCCCTCTGTGCCTGAGGCAGCCTATCCTCAGAGCCACAGCTATGGCTCACCTCTGCTCTTGTGAGAGGTGTCAAGGCACTTTGCAAACAGGGAAATTAATTCCATCCCTGTTTCCATGACCATCTGAGTGAAGAACAAATGACTGGAGTAATTTGCACACCATTATTCATGACATGTGTCAGAACCAGAGCCAGAAAACAGATCATAAATCTCCTGATGTGGCTCTTCATCTGATCTTCCAGTCCTGCTGCAAATTAAAGGCAAAGAGAATCTTGCAACTGAACCCATGAGGAGCAGACCCGGGATTTTCACAAGGATGTAGGGAAACAAGGGAGAGGTTATTCTCTGGAAAGCAGAATGCTGTCAGCATGAGGTTCTGTACTGTGCAGTGCTCCATCCCAGAACTGGGAAGATGGTGATCAAGACTGGATTTAAAGTCTATTAAAACAGTGGGGATTTCTTCTTTGACTTCCCTGGGCTGGTTGGGCTTCAGTGCACTGAAAGAATTGCTACATGAACAAGATGTGTATGGAGATTGGGGGAATGATGAACAAGAGACAGGATATTATAGAACAGCTTCTCCACTGAAACACAGTGTCTGAACTCAGCCTTTTCCCCTGAATGAATAATGAAGTGGCCATGTTTTATTAGCTTTACTTAAAATTGTCTACTAGTTGAACACTCTTTTGAGCCTTTTAACACTTCTACAATTTTCTGCAGCAATGATTTCTTTTCTTTTTCGTTCTTTTCAGGATACAGGAGCCAAGCTGATCTTGGTATTTCAGTAATTATCTCTGTTAATGTGCATGAGGTGTAATTCCATCTGTGAAATGAATACTAGGTGAATATTTAACTCATACAAGTTTTGTTACATGAACTTCTGGGGTAAGTGCATGCATTAATTGCTAAGATGTTGATTTATTAAGTAATCTTTCTTGTGTTCTGAGCTTTGTTTACCCTTTGTTTACTCATTTCTGTGGTCAGTTCTGACAGTAGAGAACCTCAGAGTCAGGAGGAGCTCATCAGATCACAAAGTGGCTTCACACATATGGTAAGTCTTGTGCTGGTAAACTAGTGTTGGACTGGCAGCTTAATTAAAAGATTTATTGTTCTGTCACCACCACAGCTTTGTGTGAATCCAACACCTTCTTGTGCTAAGAAGAGTAGCAGTGCACTAATGACACTGGCATGTTTAGTGTTTAGTCTTTAGCATCCTTGTTCCCTCGCTGGGAACTTCCCCTGCAGTATGACCACAATGCTTGTTGCAGCCAGAAATTATTTCTGTAATAATGATGTTTCCAGTAAAACTGTAAAGTTGGCCAATGCTGATGCAAATCACTTACCTGCATGCCTCAATGGCATTTCTTATGGCACTTTGCAACCCTGACTCTTTGGTGCACAGTAGAATTTACAACAACCTGCAAAAACTGGTTAGAATTGTTATTTAAAACCAAGAAGTGTTACAGTTTTATTGTTAATATCAGGGGGGAATATTACTTGCAAGCCTATGCTTTGATTTTTCTTCTGTCTCCTGACGCAACAAGCTCACAGAAGAATTCACAACCCTCTCAAATTACTTATTACAACTATGACTTATTCCAAAATCCATTTTGAGCATAGCTGAAAAGTGTAGTTAATACTGCTGCTGTAGTTTCTATCTTTTTCCATATAAAGTTAGGGCTTGATTTTATGTGTCATCCTCAGTGAGTATATATTTGCATAGCTCTGTTGACATCAATAGTGCTATATTGATTTATACTGCTTGTGCTTGCCTCATTATTATTTTTATTTTTTGTTCAAGGAGCATGGTGTATTTTCAAATTCATGGAAGATAAAAAGGGATTGTCTTCTCAGAACAGAATATATACCGTGTCTGCTGATGGGATATTTTAGATTTGGGCAAGCAAACAATGAGACATTATCAGTGAAGTTGTGTAAATATCAAGGATGCTTGTACGCTATCTGCAGAATATTATCAGATCTGTAGGTTGGGCACAGGGTGCCCAGAGCAGCTGTGGCTGCCCCTGGATCCCTGGCAGTGCCCAAGGCCAGGCTGGATGGGGCTTGGAGCAACCTGGGACAGTGGAAGGTGTCCCTGCCCATGGCAGGGGGTGAATGAGCTGAGTTTTACGGTCATTTCCAACCCAAACCATCCCTGGATTTTTAAAGGTGCCTTAGATTTCCAGTTATCTCAAATAGTTAGAAGGATTTGGTGTCCCGTGACACAAGGCTGCCAGTCATGATTTATTGCTTACAAACAAACAAACTTGCTTTTCCAGAGATGGCTGAAATCTCCATTTCTCCAGAACAAAGTGCAAAGTCAAGTGGTCACGAACAAGATGCAAGATAGCACAGGTAGAAGGGTGTAAAGATTGGGAAAAATGAGATAAAAAACCCAAGAGATGGGAGGTCAGGAAAATATGTTCATTCCTCCCTGGAGGGAGATGCTGCATCATTGTAGGAGCAGTAGCCATACCACATCTTGCAGGACTGTGAGAAAATGCCTCCAACCCTTGTCTCACTCATATGCTCATGAACAGGCCCTTGGGTCTGAGTGCAGAAAGAGGTGAAAAAATGGCTGGAAATATAAAATATAATCCACAGAGGAAATGATTTTACTGCCCTTTATAGCTACAGAATATGCCAAGCTAGCTGAGGATCATCAAAGTCCTCTGCCTGAATCTCAGGGCACTCCTGTAAAGACAGGCTCTTCCTAGGCTCTTTCACAGACCTACAGTCATGTATTCACTGTTACAGAGATTACACCACGAACAAGATAACCTCACTGTGTCTGATATCACCTTCCAGAAGAGATTCCAATGTGTCAGTGCCCCACCCAGCCAGGACAGGACTATCCTCCTCCCAGATCTCAGCACAGGTAAACACACTGGCCAGGGGACTTCCTCAATGCCCAAGTTCAGCATATGAAGTGTTAAAATGACAGAAATTGCAGATTTCTTCTCCCTTTGCTTTCTGGGACTTTCCATCAAATTTCCTTCTCCCTTCTTTTCTCTGTACTGCACTTCAGATGGAAGCATCTGGATCGAAGAGAAATATCTCTAAACAACAACTTGAGTTGTAGTACATTTTCAAAGACTCAGGTTTTATTAGTCACAGAAGACCTTGTAAAAGTTTGCTTGGGATCATTTTTAACAGCAAACAATAATCATTCCCCCCTCAACCAATGAAAAACAACCCAAACCTCCCCCAACTCCTGCACACATATGTCTTACAGAAATACAACAATTCTGGAGATGCGTAGGTGACATTTTTGCCAAGCTGAGGGTTTTATCCACAGTAACTTACACTAATACAGACCTAATTTCCTTCTGGAAGCTGCCTGAGCACTAAGCACACTTGATGCTCAGTTGGTGTAATGTTGTTTGGAGTAGTCAATAATTGCATTTGATTTCACATTGTACTTTTCTGTCCTGAGATTACTTAAGGCCAGAGGACACGTAGTCATGCTGTGAGCCCAGACTCTGCTCCTGCATGTTCTGTGTCAGACCACTGTTTTCATCAGAACACACCAATACAACATGTTAAACAGCAAGCCTAGAAAATTCTCTCTCCCTTCCAGATGGAAATCTGGAGCAGCTGAAGAACCAGGGAGATTAAAAAGCAGCGTTCCATGCAGTGTAACTGGGTTAGCATCCACGGTCATGTTCAGGCTGCTAATCCAGAAGTTACCTTCAGCATGTCATTAGTAATAAGGAAAGATAATATATAGGGAGAAAAGGAGCAGAGGATGACAGATTGATTCTAGGGATATGTGTCCCATAATTCTCTTAAAACCAGAATGAAAGCTGAGCCCATTCAACAGCTTTAAAATCAAGACAGTCTTAAAATGCCTAAGTGCAGATGAGGGACTTCAGGTACTCGGGTGTGCAGATTTGGACCACTTAGCTCACTTCTGATCTCTGCAGATGAACTCCAACAGAAAACTTCATTGTTTCATCAGCAGAATCACACTGATAAATGTGAGTAAACTACAGGATATTTCCTAATCAATTTCTGACAAATAAAGGTATTGTAGCTGTACTGCTCTAGTGCCAACGAAAAATAGTGGAAAGGTATGAACTTCAGAAATGTAAACTTGAGTTGTCATTAAAAATCAATTTTCATGATAAATTTAATTCACATTTCATAGAGAGCTGTGTAATATCAATAAAAATGCTTTAATAATTGCTGTGCTGGCACACAGTACAGTGTAAGACATAAAGAGATATAAATTTTTTGTAATTTAGAAGATGGGGAACTAAACACTGTTTTTCAAAAGAAACCATTTCTCAGGGAGAAAAATGAATGTTGGAGGAGGATGTAATTCATTAGGGATTCTACTCCACCCCTTTGCACAAAGACTGCTGTGAAATTAAAACTTTCAGAGATCAGGTTTCTAATTTATTCATAGACTTAAAAGGCCAGAAAAGACCAGGATCAGGTAGTCTAACCTTCTGGATAACCCAGGCTATTAAATTTCTTGTACTTCTCTCTGTATCATAACCTGTGTTGGGCTAAAGCATAGTTTCTCTTAAACATTGCTTTTAAATGGTGGAAAAAAACCATTCTTGTGTTTCTTTTATATGCTTTTTTTGAATGCGGGAGAGAAGGAAAGATGTAAATTGGTTGTTTCCTGTGACATATCAGCAGAACTAGTACAGCATGCAATTCTGCAATCTGAACTTAGCATCACTAAATTATAAACAGTCGGTGTTTTCTGGTAATAAAAGCTGACCAATTTTCAGGGCAGAGACATGTGCTACCTACTTAGCAATATGCTTTGGTGAAAAATTTTTGAAGGGGCTAAAGGGCAGGTATATGCCCCTAAATCTCTTAGTCACATTTAAAAAAATTCCCATGATCAAATTGTAAACCCATTTGAATTTCCTGAAGAAAATAATAGTTTTCTCATTTACATGTAACTGAGGTCAGAATTTCACCCTAGAAGATCAGTCCACTTCATAGGATGCTAACTGAAGAACTGTAATTTGCATCTGGTGCTTTGTTTCCACAGTGAATATAATCAACTTCCTTTCTCAGGAATAAGTTCTCAGAAAGGGTGGTCAGGGATTGGGAAGGCTGCCCAGGGGAGTGATAGCTTCACCATCCCTGGAGGTGTTGAAGGAACAATTGAACGTGGCACTCAGTACTCTGGTTGACAAGGCAGTGATTGGTCTAAGGTTGGACTCAGTGATCTTGGAGACCTTTTACAGTCTTAATGATTCTGTGATTCTATTCTACGATTTTGTTTTTTTAATCTTGTCCTTGGTGAAAATCTTCTACTTGTTCCTCCACCAATGAGAATATTCATGGTTCCTCCAAAAACAGTGGGGTCTCCAAATTTCATTAATGTACTATTTATTTGATATTTTGGATATTAATTATTCAGTAAAACAGGGCTCCAGCATCAAACCTTTCAGGATACTCCACCCACAATGACACAAACTCTGATCTTGCCATTTATCAGCATCCTTTACAGTTTCACAACCAATATAGTATTTTTTTTATCCACATAACTTGGAATCACGTTTTCAAATGAAGCTTCCTGAAGCCCAGTGACACCTGCTTTATCCTATATTTATGAATGCTGCCATTCACTAATGCTCATGCTGTGGGATAAGGAATCTCAGGCAATTAGAAACACAGGTTTAGTCAGCTTAGGGTGTTTATTAAAAAATCCCAAGTAACCAGCAGGATCCAAAAATTCTTGAGTTTGTCTGACCATACATGATAAACATGCACAGCTTTATTGCTCATGACTGACCTGTTCTCCAGGGACCACGCTTTCCCCTGCTGTAAATTACTGTATATCATCCATATATATATTATCACACAAGTGAATAAATCAAGACTCTGAAGTTCTTATCCCCTGCATGGTCTGATTTTTCCTTTTTTTCCCTGATAAAATTAGTCATAGATACTTCAGAGTTGTATTATAACCAACTAGAAAAACAAGAAAAATAGATGAATTAGTTTTTCATCTTTTCTGGGGAAACCTGTACTTCCGCTGATGCCATCCAGCTTTTTCTTTTTTTCCCCTCCAGTTCCCAGATTTCCTGAACTCTAAACTATTTTAAAGAAGTAGCTGCCCATTACACAATTATTTCTACCAGCTACAAAAATCCGAACTTCAACTTTTTCAGAACTAGTTAATTTACCAACTTCTTCATGTGCCCCCTGATCTCCTGGTACCAGTAAGGATGGATACAGCATTGCTCCAAACACAGGAACTAAAACACCAGAGGAGTGAACACAGGTTCAGATGTGTGCCAGTCCTGACCTGGCGGAGTGGATCAGGCTGACGGCCCATCAGTTCAGTCTCTGTCTCCTGCTTTGTTTTAGAAACTGTTTTAGGTTCTGAGGCATCAAAATGTACATCCCCCTCAGCCACTCTGTAACCAATATTCTGGTTACTTGGAGAGTTCTCATTATTCTGGACCTAAGAGCTGCCTTGTGGCAGTGACTTCCACTGACTGGGTTAGTTTCTTCATTTGTGAAAGGAATAGCTGTCTCTTCTCAGAGTATTTTCTTTCGAGGTTGTTCTGGAAACCTGCCTGCCCCTGGGTTTCAACTAACTACTTTTAGTACTGCCGTTAGTCTTGAATTATTTGGGTTTTTTAAAGGCCACAGGTTTCTGTTCTTCCTTGTTGGTTCACTTTGGATGCTCCTTCTTCCATAACTGTTTCTGTTTCCAACCACCTTCTAGGAAAACACCTTTTAAAACAACAGGTGCAGCCCTTAGCTATGAAGTCAGGCAATCCTCTCTGATAAGCAATACAATTTGGATAAAATTGGTTTAGTTTTATGGAACTGTTTTAAATTCCTCTGCCATCCACACAATCATCCTGGCTTTTATTTTGTATTAGAATTTTGGTTCTCATTATTTGCTATTCTTATAAACGCACTGTAGGAGCGGGGTAGGAACAATAACAAAAAGGCTCTTTTCTCCATTTCTCTTGGCTTTTTTTGTGTTCCCAGATCAAACTCCTTCTAAAACAAAACTAATAGTCTGCAAGACAGACACTCTGCTATTTCAAACTACCCATCTCCTAAAAGGATGATAACCTCAGAAAGGCACATTTGCCTCTGCTGAGATTCCTATGTGGACTGAACTTAAAAATTCCATCTTTGGAGCTTAATGCCAAAGCACGGTGCAAGTTACTCTTGCCAGAAGCAAGGTTCTTGCCATTTCCTCAAGCAATGAATTATCTCCTGATATCCAAGTTCGTTCAAAATATCCTTTCCATTTAGGTATGCCAGAGGCTAGTCCTGAGAAAATAGCTTCTAGTGTTTTTACATGCAAATTTGATTTTTTTTCCAGTGCCTAATGGTGACATGGAAATTGCAATTGTTGCTTTTGGTCTATGTTACCCTTTCTGTCTTCTTTATTTAGGAACAGAAAGCTTTTGATATCTGTCTCAAATCAGAAGATTATAGGTCTGTTATTACATGCTGGTGAAGTACCCTTTCCGTAGGTGTTAATTACTGAGTATCCAGTTGAGTACACTAGTCATTAACCTTAAAAACAGTGACTCAGCAAGGTACCAGAGCCTAAGAAAAAAAAAAGAGGGAAAAAAGCATGTTGTTTTCTCACACCAGATGCCAGGCAAGATGTATTTCTAGAGGAAAGCTAACAGGCAGCCTAAGAACAAATGTGCGTGGAGGTCTGTGGTATTCTTTCTGCTAAGATGACTTGAAATACTCAGCTGGAGGCAAGAGTGCACTGGAGAAAGAACTTCCTGAGGATCTGTCTGATACTCCCAAATCAATTAGGGTTTGTGGAAATGCTCCTGCTGGATCAGACCCAGAAAAGGGGTAATTCACCTGTATGGTACCCAAGAAGGTGACCTGTGATTTCTAATGCTTGACATAAATATTACACAGAACAAAAATGTTTTGCAGTGGAGGATGAGTTAGATGGATGGGTTTTAATCTTATTTTTTTCCACAGACATGCAAGTCTGGGGATTCGTTTCTACAAAGAATGCAAAATGAATCACGTATCGTGTCTGTTATCCACATACATGCATTCAAGAAGAAAACAGACTGAGCAGACTTTCAGCCACGAAATGAATATCTGCAGAAATGTATCCGACTACAGGTCTCTTAAGTCACTTTAATGGTGATGGATATGCAGGAAACTATAATCAATTACTTTGCCCTGAAAATTACACAGTTATTTTCAGAAAAACCCAACAGGTAACAGTTGCTTGACACAGCACAGCTTAATATTTTTCAGAAGACTGAGATTTTATAATATTTGAGCTTGCTGTACACACAAATTGTAATACTTCAGCAATACCAGTGCAGCTTCTGTATAGTCAGATTGCATAGAACTGGCAGGCAGCTATGTGACAAAAGAACCCAAAGTAGGATAGAGAAATGCACTTGTTAAACAGCAAAAAAATCTGAACAGGGAGATCTAAAGTCAGATTAGGAGATGGTGTCTAGGTTGATA
Source organism: Irena cyanogastra (assembly GCA_013397155.1). Lineage (NCBI taxonomy): Eukaryota > Metazoa > Chordata > Aves > Passeriformes > Irenidae > Irena > Irena cyanogastra. Next base: position 308,084 of record VWZV01009961.1, on the reverse strand, counting down.
TCTGAGAATGTTTAAAAACTAGCAATGTGCCTCTGCAATGGGCAGTGTGGTCTTCTGTGAGGTACACGCTCTCACACTCTCGGGTTACTGACAGCTTTGTGCTTCCTCCTCTTCTGGCTCACATCAGCTTAAAAGTCACTGTGTGCTGTCCGGGAGATGTGGTGTGCAGAGAGGTGGCAAAGGTATCACTTGCCTTCTGGATACAGAGGGTGTGTCCGATTCCCAGTATTTCACATAATCACTCAATACTCATAGAAAACATACTAAAAATATTACTCGATTAGTGGCCTATGGATACAGAGTAAACAATGTATTATACAGTCAAGCACAGCCTCGTCCCCCGAGAGTCAGAGCAGCCCAGAGGGAGAATATTGGAAAAATACACTCAGCCTGTGTGTGTTCCCCTTGTTGGGGATCTCAGTGGAGGAATGATTAGCAGCTACAGGAGATAGACTTGGTTCTTGTACAGAAGGTTCTTTGTGAATAAGGAGTATTAAATGATTTCTCTTTTTCTACCTGCCCTTCCAATCTCCCCCAACATATTTCAAACTACACAACAGCATGATCACCCGGTAGATGGAGGACAACCAGTGCTGTGCATCCAGAGTCCCGCGTCTCTACGTGCTGAACATTGAGACTTCACAGGTTGGGGTTTCTTCCCCATCTCTCTCTGCTCCTCTCTTCCTAGCAAATGTCCCAATTCCCCCAGGGCTCTGCTCCTAATGCTTTCTCCCCAAAGCCAGACCAAACAGCTCCACATGCCCTTCTCCTTCCATGCCTATACCCTCAGTAGGTTCCCCTCGGCAGGAGACACAGGAGCACAGGTGAGAATGGGTGACCATAAGAACCAGCTTAAAAAGCGAATCTGTTCGTCCCACAGCCCTCTTGGTGTTGAGGTGATATAGGCAATATGCCCTAATACCATGGAGGAGGGAACATGAAGAGGGGAGACAAGAAAGCTGAGGCTGATACAGGCGAAAGTGGGAAAGGCAGAGCCAAGGACAGGTGAGCTCCAGGTGGGCAGCCACAAGTTGTTCTGTCTGCAGCCTCAACATCTGTGCCAGTCATGTCGGAGGGTCACCCTGGCAAGGGCCACAGCCGCATGCCGGTGCAGAGGGGTGCGGGCTCCCCTCAGGGACAGCAGGAGCACAACCCACCACGAGGCTGGGCAGGGGCAGCGCCCGGCAGCAGCCGAGCCGTGAGGGACGAGAACCTGAGGTAGCCCAGGACCGTGAGAGAAGGAGACCAGGCAGGGGGACAAGGGCTGGACACAGAATCGCGGAACCACAAAACAGCTAGGGTAGGAAGGGACGTCTGGAGATCATCCAGTCCAACCCCTGACACGGCAGAGCCACCCGGAGCAGGTGACCCAGGGACGCGTCCGGGTGAGTTTGGAATGACTCCAGAGACGGAGACTCCGCGCCCTCCAGGCGCAGCCTGTTCCCGTGGGGACATCCCTGCCCGGCCCGAGGGACGGAGCGGCGCCGGGACAGCGCGGGCCGGGGCGCTGCGAGGCAGGCGCTGTGAGGGGCGGTGTGAGGGGGTGTCACAGCGCGTGCCGGCCGCCCCACCGCGCAGGCCCCCCGCGCATGCCCGAGACTTATTTCGCGCGGCGGGGGCGCCGCATTTCGCGCGCCGCCGGGCGGGGAGCGGGCGGGNTGTTTGGTTTTGTTTTTGGAGGGGCCGGGCTAGGAGCTGATCTCCACTCCCGAGTCCATCCCTGGTCGGTGCCTGAGAAAATTGCATCTGGATGCATCGTTATTATTATTATTGTGTTTGATCCAGGGAGATAAAGGAGGAGGGGGAGAGGAGTGCGTGTTGGTGGGGAGGGGAAGGCTGCACCCTTCCCTGCACACACACACACACACACGCAGACAGAAAGGGAGTTCTGTACATCTACATATATATTTTTCCCCCCCTGGAACTTCTTTTAGTTGGGGAGGAAAGGAAGAAAGAAAATAAATTTTGTGCAAGGAAATACTCTCAGCTCCCTCCTTCCAGCGGGTCTCCTTTCTTTATTTTTTTCCCCCTTCTTCTCAACCTTTTTTCCTCTCTTTCGAAGATCCTCGCCCTCCCAGCCCCGTGATCAAAGCATTCCGCTATTCTGATTTATTGCCTGCTTGGTGAGGCTTTTTTTTTTT
>VWZV01009961.1:263538-305008 GCA_013397155.1 Irena cyanogastra | reverse complement strand
GGCGGCCGCGCGTGTTTCTCGTGGCGCTCGCGGCCCTCTGTGGGCGGGGGGCGCCCGGCCTGCCGCGCTCCCTGCCGGCGTGTCACGAGTGGGGCCCGCGGTGGGCGGCTCTAGTCATCCCCAGTGCGAGCGAAGCGGGTGGGAGAGCCCAGGCCCGGCCGGGCGGAGGGAAGCGACGCCCGGGAAGCCCAGCGGGGCTTCGCCTCCCTCCGCCCGGCCCGGCCTCGCCTCTCCGTGTTCCCGGCACCCACCCACTCGCGAGCGCGGAGCCGCTGTCAGCCCAGCCAGGGTCGTGGTGGTGATGCTGCCATGGAAGGAGACCTCCAGCCTGTGTGTTTGAAGGGCTTTGTTGTTTGTAAGTTCTGATCAGGAGAAGTTTGCTGTGGTGAAAAGCAGATTTATTTGGGTTTACATGCACTGGAGTCACAACTGGAACGATGATGAACTGTCAAAATAAATGTGGAGGTGAAGCTGGTTGTTTAACAACAACAAGAAAAATCTGTGTGGCTTTTAAGATGTTTAAATGTTTAGCCAGGGATACTTAGTGAATTTTCAGGGGTTTTTTTTTGTTTGTTTGTTTCATTTTGTTTCTTGTTTTGTAGCCAGATTTTTCCTTGGTTACACCTGTATCTACACTATGCCTCCAACAGAACTTACTCTGGTGTAATTGTAATTAAGGGAGGATTTGTTCACTCCAACAAACCTTCCCATGGTCGGTGTTAGATTCATGTAAGCGAAAAGGAACAAATGCTGAGGTAATGTCCAGATTCAGTTTATCCACCATTTCTCACCTGGTGAGCCCATCTGCGAGTGCCCTGCTCAAACCAGAGAGACTAAAAGTATGAATATGTGTTTATCGGCAGGAGAGAAATTTGTATGTTTCTGTTTTGGACAAAATTCTGATTTTCCTCAAACAAAGCCCTAGCTGGTGTCATTAAGCATTTTTATGGGAATAAAGACTCGAGAATTTGGCTGTAGTCCTTTTCGGAGAGGAACCGAAGAGTAAGTTTAGAACTTGGTAGGGCATTTTAGGAAATGTCTTTATTCTGTTTCACTTCTTACTTGTTTATTTTCAACTTGAAAATAATTGCTGTGCTCTCTTTCCTTTGCCAAGCCAAGCATGGCTACTACTTGCATCCTCTATCATAATCCTGTATCACTAAAAAGGAGCACAGATACATTATCCAGTTCTGCCAGCTAATATCACGTTCAGATAAAACAATAGCTTGCACACTGAGACTTGACATACTTTTAATGTTCATGTGATAGGTGGCACGTTTTGACCTAACGATTTCATGCTGCGTTAAGAAATAATGTCACAAAATCGTTGTTAGGTGCTTTTTCCTGCAGCTCCATATGCACGTTGAGAAAGTTGTCTCTGAAGATCAGAGAGAGATGAAGGTGTCTAAGACACAACCCCAGTGTGGCAGAAATTGCTCTGTGTGTTGCATGCAGCAGCCTGAAGTTTTTGTTGTAATTCTGGTGTTGGTGAGGAGTTGTGAGTGGCTGGTGGAGTGAGATACCTCAGCCTTGGTGAGATGTTTTGGTGTTAATGTGTTTGAGTTGAGTTGAGAAGCTTTGGGTGCACCTGGTGTTCATACACCTCGTGCTATGGGTCTGCCCCCAGCTCGTTGGAGGCCATGGAGATTTTCCCCAGGTTCCAGAAGACACTCGTGCCCAGAATGTAGACGAGACTTTCTGAGCCTGTGCCTTGTGCTTGAACTTCAGCCTTTTCTTGGGCTTAGCACAGCTGAAAGGGTGCAGAGACAGTGTTTTGTCTGCTTGGTGTGAAAAACTGTAAGAGGGAGAGTGTAGAACTTTTCGCCTGCTGGAGGATCTAAGCCCACAGTTCAGAAGAGGGGACACAGGGGGATGGTGGCTCATGCAGGAGGGGACAGCCACTGTGGTGGGACAAGGCTGGGCTCTCTGCTTTGGGGGACAACCTCGCAGCTGTAGGGGTGTGGGTTGGCTGGGTGTGAGGTGTCACCCCAGGACCTTCTTATGTATCGAGTTGCAAAAAAAGGAGCAAGAACTTCCTCAGAGCTTGATTTCACCTGTCTTTACTACATGCTTTTGCTTTTTGTTGGGGTGACTGAGAAAACTCAACCTGTGCAAAATACCAGGTGGTGTGAAGCTTGTAGATGGCAAAGGGACACACGTGCTGCACAAGAACAGAGATCCCATGCCACTATAACTTCAGGAGGAGTCATCCAGTCTGTTATGGTTATGTTGATAAAAGTTCCCATCCCTTGAAGCAAAACTTTAACCAGCTCCCACTCTGGGAACTGCTTTTCTGTCCAGGTGTCGGTAGCCTTCTCACACTTCTCAAGTGTAAGTTGTTTGGTGTTGAAATAGAGGCCATCTGCTTCTGGTTATCTGTCTGCATTTATGGCACCCCATATCTTGATGTCTCTAATGTTTGTGTGGGGAATACACAGGAAGAGGGAGTTAAATGAAGACAGTGGGATCTCACTGTGGATTTTTTCCTTCTTGGAGTGACAGTTGAGCAATTCCAGTGTCATTGCAGATGTGGCCGGGCTGATCCTTGCCTGGCCTTGCAAGACTTCAGTGTAGCTGTGTGCAATATGGGCCCATCCCCTACGCTGGGGAGCATTTTGGAGCCTTGACCTTCAGAAACCAGCCCTTAATCTGTAGTGAAGCAGCTGAGATGTGGTTCTACAATTTGATCAGATTCACCAGATTCTCCCGTGAGTGGCCTTGCTGGGACTGACAGCAGCAAGCTTTGTGGTTCCCTCCAGAGCAGTTACTCACACGGTGCTGCCCTGACCTCCCCAAATGTGCCAGCCTGGAAGAGCAGGAAGGCACAGACCCTGTACCTGTGTTAGTGTGACTGGAGGCTTGTCAAGCTCACTGCTTTTCCCAGCTTGGAGGAGCCTGTGCTGCACTGCTGGTGTGTTTGTTACCAGCAATACTAGCGTGAGGTTCTCCAAACCCAGGTGGGCATTTTAGACACCAGTTTGACAGGGAAAGGTCATTTCTCAGAAAGTGATAAATCAATCCATTGGAGTGACTTTCTCCATGATGTGCTCTGGCAGTGCTGGCAAGGAGGCTTCTGCAGAGCTCTCTGGTGAGGTGAGATTTCGGGAAGATGTTTGTCCCCCTCCTACCCCCTGGTGCAGAGGGGTTTGGGCAGGAGACTGACGTGACATGGCTGTTGACGTGCCTTGGTGAAGATGGTTTGCTGTGATGAGAAAGGAAATCTGACCTGAATGCTAAGATGGCTTAAAGCCTGGGAAGTACTTTATGTTTCCTGAGTCAGCTCTGACCATCCCTATGGAGTAAGCAGTTGGTTTCAGGTTTTCTGAACACTGAGTAAGGTAATGAGTTTTTTCTGCAGATGTTTGTTTAGCTTCAACTCAGGCAGCTCATCTGACAAGCCTGAAATGGGACACAGATATTTATAAAGCACGGATAGAAGTGGGGTGGGAAGCGGTGGACTCGCATTTAAATGGGGATTCTTGTTTCATAAAACTGTCACAATTTCTCAGTGTGCATTTGCTGAGCTAATTTCTGTTCAGCACACAGGCATTAGTCTGTTTTGAGACCATGCTAAATTATCGTCAGGTAAAGCCCAATATAATTAATTACAAATGAGAAATGCTGACAAATATTTGTCAAGGAGCTGTTTAATGAGCTTCAAATTCTGCGTCAGATGATTCCATCCACCTAGTGTAAATAATTTTTAAGCAATTGTTCCATGGTGTTTGTGTGGTTTAGGCAGATGTTAGCTGCAGCACTTTTACAAGTTGCACAGGTAGTATGAGACTAGGTGGAGAAAAGCTTAACAGCTGATCTGGGCTTTAAAATAGAGGCAGTACAGAAACAAAATGTGCAAGTAGCAGGAAGGTTTTGAAGGTCCTGTGGTCTCAGCTGTGTGTCTGTGTGGACTGACAGTGTGGCTCTGTGTATGCATCTGAATGCAGGAATTTGCTTTAATAACTGGTGTGTGATACTCATCTCTAGGCATGGTCCACTGAAAATAGAAATAGCTTGGCTGTGTGACAGCAGAAGCTTTGAGCGGGACACCAGAATGGCTGGCTTGCTGTGTGCTTTTCCTCCCCAAATCATTCTCTTCTCACCAACCTTCTAGCTGGCCTGATTAGCCTGTTTGCTTAATTTTTTTGAGATTTCAAGCAAGTTTGTTCTGCCTTGTCTCTAACCCTTCATATTTCAAAAGGAATTTGATCTTCCTGCCTTACCACAGCAGCATCGTAACATCAGATGTTTGTTTAGTGCTGTCAGCAAATCTTGGTGGCCCTTCTTGTGTTTATTGACTGCTTAGATGCTTAGGTGTTTGTCCCAGTCTCTGTTTGCACATGCAAGTCTGCAGATTTAGACCAGCAGAGAAAAGAAGGGAGTAACTAAATGGAGATATATGAGAATGAGGAGAGGCATTAAGTTTTGTGTGCCACTGGGATATCATACGAAGTGATACATTTATTATTTTCACTGTGTATTTTGAGGAAACAGTAAACTGACCTGAGAGTAAATTTCAAGATAACCTTGACAGAGTAGTTGACTATCTTGATGAAAACCTCAGTGACCAGACCTGAAAAAACAGCAACTCAAACTGAAAGTGGGACTGGAAACAGCAGGATGCATATTCCACAAAAAGAATGTCTAGGGTGATGTTTGAAACATATGTTGCTATGATTTGGGTACCTGAATACTTTAAAAATACTTCAAAATTATTTTGAAAAGCCTGGTACCTTTCTGGGAGGCAAGACACTCCTAATTCCAGCTGATTCCAGTAGCTGTTGGAGAGCTGAAGCTGTCTCTTCGGGCAGATAATGACCAAAGATTGAGATTGTTGCATAAATATTCTTTTAAGCTCCTGAAGGTAGCCATGTAATGAAGGTGGGGATTTTTGCCATTCCCATACGTGGTAGTAGGAGGCACAATGGCCTTGAGTTGAAGAACGAAGAGTTTAAACTATAAGGACAAGTTCTTTTAGATGAATGTGATTCAATTAAACTCCACTAGCACCGCTCTTTAAGATTAGCATTAATGAGAAATATGCTGCGCATCAAAAGACAGAAGACACCCTTATCCTCCCTTATCTTGGCATCTTTTTTTCCTGCTATTTGGGGGAGTAAGTAAGCCCTTTCTGATTAAATACCTAGGGCCTTTGCTGGCATTGAAGGAGTGTAAAATCCAGGGCAGTGGTGGAGTCACCATCCCTGGAGAGAGTTAAAAGAAGCGTAGATGTGGCACTTGGACACATGGTTAGCAGTGGGGCTGGCTGTGCTGAGTTAATGGTTGGACTCTCTGATCTTAGAGGCCTTTTCCAACCTAAACAGTTATATGATTCTGTGATTTATAAAATAAGGGGTAAAGGATCAGGAACTTGGAAGGAAAATGATCATTAGGGAAAGGCAAAAAAAATCATCAGAAAGACATCAAGGGTCTGAGTAATTGAAAGATGACTTGCAACACTGAGATCAATAGAGAAATAGCAGGGACTGTATGGGAACACAGAGAACTAGAGGGGGATGTTGTTGCCAAAAGTGGGAGTTTCAGGAAAGATCCATTGCTGTGTACGAAAATGCTCCTTGGTGAGAGCCCTGCTATCAGTACCGAGTGGAAACACCCAACCAAATCTGTCCCTACTTAAGGAGTCACTAATCCTGGTAACTTCAGCTGGGAGGAAAGCAGAAAGATTCCTCTCTTGCTGAAGATGATCTTCTCTTTCCCCTAGCTCTGCTACTCTTGTTTTTTGGGGTTTTTCTGAACACCTATCAGTTTGACTGGGACACCCTACCACATTACACTGGGGGTCTGACCTGCAGCGTTGTAATTATCTGCAGCTAAATTAGAAGTTTAATCTTTGTTCTGAGCAACAATAAGTTGAGTCAGATAGGTTTTAAAAATAGCCCAAGCCCAAATTTAGTGAAGTCTCAAATGCAATTAATAAAAAGGTAATGGAGTTAGGAAGTTGCAGGCTGAAATGTGGAAATGTTTAACTCTCAGTTTTCCTGCACTTGAACTGCAGTGTTGCCTTGGTTCTGCAAGAGAAAATTGCTTCCAAAATTTCTCTGTCTTTTTGTACATCATCCTTATAATTTATCAGTTCAGTATCTTGTGTTCTTGTTGGGGTTTGGCTCTGTATGTGCCACAAATTACCAGCTGCGTGCATTTTTTTGTATAGTCAGTTTGTTGTCGTTTTGACTCAATGCCAAGCCATGGTGAAGACCACTTCAGAACATCATAGTCCTCTAAACTCCTTTGTTGTAAAATGGGTATGAAAATCCACTTTGTAAGTAATGAGGAATGGCTAATGCAGGTAGGGATTTGTTTTGCTGTTACAGCAGAACGTGCAGTGGCAATTTGTCAGATCCCCAGCTCAGCTCTGCTGTACTGTTTGCCTTTAAATAGTGTGTTACCTTAATGTCTTGAGATTTTTCTCCTTGTATCTTGGCAACACTGCTGCTGAAGTTCACACACTTGTGTGGTGGAGAGAGAAGGCTTTAACCAAAAGGTTATGTCTTCAGTCTGGTAAATACTATAGCCAGGAATTTCAGTTCTGTCATCCTCTGTGCAGTAGTGGTGGAATAAGTCAGCAAAACAAGTGCATTATTCCTTGGCCTTGCACATACTATTCTGTCTGTGAGGTTCTACTCATGAGGTTTAATTTGATCATGGTGCATATGCTTCATGTGGATTTACTTGGTATTTGGTGTGCATCTCAGTCCTGTGGTTTCTAAAACGTCCTGAGCCAAAGGCATGGGCAATGTGCAGAGGTGTGCTGATACCTGATGTGCCCAAGCTCCTGGCTGGCTGAACTTGTGATTGTGTAATGCTGGCTGATGCACACCTTACTGATATGATTAATATACCAGCTCCACAGAAGAATAGTTACTCAGAGCCATGCAGGAGCTCAGCTCGGTGTTCTTTCCAGGAATGATCACGCTTTAATCCGTCTCACATGTGTTTGCCAGCTTCCTAAAGTGGAAGTTTCTTCTCCTCTACATTTAGTGCTCTTATAAGTTGTCTCTTTTCATACTTTTGTTTGGTACCAAAGGACACTTAATGGTTTGAGAATAAAACTACTGTCAACCTATCCTCTCCATCCAGACACAAGCCTGGGCTCGTCCTCATGAAAAGAGGCAAACATTTTCAGCCTTTGGGACAAGCCCTGTGCTGACCATCATTTGTGTGAAGCCACGTGGAGCAGGTTTGTGGATGGTGCAGGATAACAGAAAACACCAGAAGCAGACAGAGGTCGGCACCGGGAGGTTCTAGGTCAGATTGACATTTGGGTGGCTGAAATTCTGAAGAGGTACTTGTGTGTTGTGGAGTAAAGCTAACAGTTGTATCAGACTTTAAAACATATTTTACACTCCCATGAAATTAAGCAGTGGTCAGATCCAGACCAAATTAATGAAAGTTTGTGAGAAGCCTTTTTGTGTCATAGGCTGATTGTGAGAGGAACAATGTTTTAGAGGAGAGTGTGTAACAGTGATAATGCCTGGTGCAGATACCCACTGAGCTGTCAGTGAAAACCAGAGCCACTGTTGCCTGTTTCCCTGCATGCAGGTATGGGTTGCCATGTCCCAGACCCATCCTTGGGGACCCTCTTGCAGCTTGCTCTGGAGTGTCCTACAGTTGCTCCTAGCTCACCCTCCTGGAGTAGTAAAGTCATCTTAATTCCTTTGCCTGTGAAGTGGAACCAGTGAGACAGAAATTGTTGCCACTGACTTCTCCAGGATCACACTTGGGTGGCTCTTGGGTGCAGGACAGCAGGGTACGAAACCTGTGTGGTGAAACTTCTCCCTCCTGGCAAATTCTGGCAGCCCGTGTTTTGTTGTTTGCACACCATTTCCTATTTCTGAGACTGACATGAGTAACAAACATGGTGATAGTTGCTCTTGGCACTGATTTTTGTTTATTTTCTCTCTGAAAGTCCTAAGTGACCTGAGACCTTTCAGTCTGATAATCGGTTTTTTTTGTTTTTTTTTTTTTTATGAGACATCTACTCCTGCAGAAGGTGGGAATAGAGGACAGGTGGCTGAAGGACCTGGCTCCTTGCTTACATGGATGCTGGGAATGGTAGAGAGGCAGCCAAAGGACCTGACTTGTTGCCAGGAATGGGCTTTGGTCTTCACCTGGCTCCTGACAACTTCTGCCACCTTCCTCTTGTCTCCTGCACATCCAGGTGCTCATCAAGAGGGTACCATGAGTGTCTTCCAGGAACTGGGCTCTGTTGCCCAGCTTCCAGAATGCCCAGGGAAGGAGCTGGGAGGTGCTGCTGTTGCAAGAGCTGGCTAACACACGCTCTCCAGCTTGCTCCAGATTGTTGGGGATGGCTGGCATGCTGTGCCATCCATCAGAGAGGGCACTGGTGTAGGGCTGAGGCAGTGAAAGTGGTTTTGATCTCCGAGGGGTCTGTGTGGTAGGAAGGCAAGGGAAGAAGTGCTGCTGCAGTTGGGGACGATTTATGTTGTGGCTCTGTTGGTGTCATGGGGTTTAATGCATGTCAAGGGCACTTTGACCTCTGGATGGAATCTTTTGGTGTGAATTTGTGTCTTCTCTCTTTTCTCTCCTTAAAGAAAATTCAAAATAAATACTGAAAATCAAAACCATCTGTTTTGAGAGGACCAAATTGCCTCTCTTAATTTTATGGGATTTGGATATTACTGAATGATCAGAAGTCCTACTAATTTTTATTGTCTGGCTATTGTGCTTGTAGGCAGTGACTCTGCTAGCATTAGTCATTATAACTATGGAAAAAAAATAATAAAAATGCAATTAATGTGGCTCAACAGCTGAGCCTGCTGGACTTTAAAAAAAAGAGGGGAAAAAGTAATGAGTTCTGGGATCATAAAGATACATCTGGTGGATGGATTAGCCAAGTTTTCAACCTCAGAATGTGTATTGAAAAACTCGGTGAATTATGTAGCTATGAAAGAGAATCTTTGCATGTTTATAAGGCCTCAGTGCAATCTCCTTATATTTGCCTAATGACAAACAGACATCTCACAGAGGTGCAGCCCAGAACACACATGGGCTGAAACAGTTCCCTAGGCTGAGAGTATTTGTACTGGGATGCTGCTACTAGTAAATATTAGAGAATCCATTAAATGTAGGGGAAGAAATATTTTGGTATTGGATGAAAGAAAAGAGAAGGAAGGGAATGGAGTGGGGTAGAGAGGAGAGGGAGAACTGCTATTTTAAATGAACATGATGTGTGGGCTAAGATATTGTGCCTCCACTGCTGAACCAGAAAATTTATAACAACTGTTTGTCATGTGTATGTATTTATAGCCATTCACATAATGAAGAAGTTTCATGAGGTTGTAATAACATATCAAGATGGATGTAATTAAAACAGAAGCAAATTGACACCTCTAGATTAAAGGCAAACTCTAAACTAATACACCTGTATGCTGTCACTTATGTATTAGTTGTCTGGGGCAGTCTGCCAGATATGCAAATAAAAAGACGCTGGCAAATTTCCTTGGATGTGTGGTTATGAAAAACCCAACTATTTAATCATTTACCTAGCCCTGCTCAGGTCTGCAGCAAGGGTAGAATTTAATAATTTGGTGTCACCGTGCTTTGTGATGGGCAGAGGGGTTAAAGGCCACGGGATGAGGGGAAAGGAGAAATACAGTGCAGGGGGCTGCTGGGGAGTAATGTTCTTTACAGTGGGACCCTTTCCTTAGCAAAGAGGTGTCAGCTGCTCCATTTGAGATCTGCCCTGACTCTTGAGACTCCAGAGCACTGAAGAGTCCTTGACACTGACACTGTGTAGCTTTTTGAACACAGCTCAATGCCTTTTGAAAACTGCCCTGTAACAACAGGCTTTGCTTCTGTCATGCCGCAGGTGCAAACTTCTAAATTTCATACTTTTGCACCAATTCAGATCTGATGGAAATCGTTACTAGGTCTTTGAAATGGCTATAAAGCTGCTTAGGAATTTTACCTAAGAGTGTTTTTCAACTTGTTTGAATTTGTGAAAGCCTAAAACATTTCCAGTGGAGCTGTGGACATCCATTTCAGCCTGTGGTCAATAGATCTGCTCTCCTAATTAACGCTTAGGCTGCAAACTGCTGATGTCAAATAGGCTGGTGGTGTGGAGCAGGAAGGGAATTATTTGCCTTGTTAGTTCCAGGGCTGTGAGTGGAAATGCCAGCCTTGCTTTTGGGTAATTGGCACCCCAGATAACCCGCATTCCTTTAAGTGGCCTGGGGACAGAAACAAGTCTTCATGGGGCTTGTGAGTAACCCCGTGGTGGCTGATGAGGGTCTTCTGCTAAAACCCTGATGTCTGTGCCTCCTGCTCCTCCTCCCTGAGAGGGAAAAGTGGGATCTTTTGTGGATTCTTCATATGGTTGCTTGGGTATGCAAAACTAGTTATGAGTAGGTTGATACTGTGAGAGCTCAATGCAACCCGAAATTCTTGAACTCAGTTTTGAATTCGGGCTTGAAGTTTCTTGTCCCAGCTGGGGATGAACCACAAGAAAATCCCACTGTGGTCTGGAGTTCTGCAGAGCCAGGGCTGCTAAAGCCACCGATTTCCAGGGAGCTCATGGCTCAAAATCTCCAACTAGCATATTTTGTTAGACTTCTGAATTAAATAATCTCCTTTTTTAGTACATCTGGACATTAAGAATCACTTGTATGAGGTACATGGCTTCAAAGTGATTTCAAATGGTAGGATTTTTGTCTTCAATATTTCAACAACTTTTCTTCCACCTTTAATCTTTCATGAGCCGAAGCTTCAAAAGATAATTAGTAAAACATGCTTTTATCTGCATTTATCTCAAAACATGATTAATTTTTTAACTGCAATTATAGCAATCATTTCAAGTTTACTCTATATTAATGAGTAAAGGATTTTTTTGAGAGAGCATGAGCCTAAATATGGCTATATTGGCTGAGTTGAAAGGTGCATTTATGAGTGTGCTTTTGTTTTCATTGCTAGGGATTGAATTTCCGGTTCCAGGAAGTAATATTTCACATGGATTAAAGTCTTTGAAATGCTTTTGCCCAGATTCACTAGATCATTTTGAGGAACTGGCAATGATAAGAAGTGGATCATGCACTTTGCAGGACCTGGCTACTGAATACCCAGTTCCATGTTTCCCTTGTGTTGGTTGTTTTTTGCTCCATGCTGTGCACGTGTTCCTTTGCTTGTTGCCCTTGGCATTGAAATGTAAGATATTTGATGCAGACGGTTTGTTGTTAATGAATTAGCAATGAACTTGTAAGTTTTCCCCTTTACCAGTCCCGTCTTTGTTACAGGCAGCTTAAGAAAAATTTTAATACAATTCCACTTCTGGGAGAAATATGTTCATGTCTGTTCCTGTCTTCATTGTGGCTACTAACATATGCAGGGCTGTCCAACTGGTGTCCTGCAGCCTGGGTCCTGCCTGTAGGGTCAGTGTGTGGCCCCAGAGCACCTAGAAAATTGTGTCACTAGCACAGAGATATCCCAAAACAGGTACCCATTGCAGAGCCTTCAAAAGCAATGAACCACTGCAGAGGACTACTGGGAAGAAGCACAATTAAAACCCCTTTGCACTAGAGTACAGCTTTTGCATAATTTTGCCCTGTGAAGGCTGCTCTTCAGCTCTGGCTCCTGCTTCTCTATCAACAGGAGGCAGAGATTTCGGGCTGGAGCTGCAGTGTCACTGCTCTGTGCCTCCCAAAGAACCAGGCAGAGAGCAGCCCTGGGGCTGCTGGAGGTGACGCTGGGGTGGTGGCATGGCCCCAGGTACCACAGCAGAGCTCAGGCAGCAAGGTAAACAGACAGTGGATATTTTCAATAAACAAACAAGGTAAACAGAGCAGGCTTCTGAAACTCCTATCACAAGGGTAAGGATAAGAGAGTTTTTTGTGGTTTTTGTTTTTTTGTTGTTGTTGTTTTGGTTTTGTTTTGGTTTTGTTTTGTTTTGTTTTTTTCCCGATGTTTGCCTTTATTTAGGCCCTGGTCCTGGATGTCAGAGAGGATTTGGAGTAAGCGTGCACAGCCTTGGTTCACATCTGATTTTAGCTTCTAAACGGGGATTTCAGCTTCTATTCCTCCCCTGCCCTGTGGTCCCTGGGGAGGTGGATGGGCCGGTGGCTGCAGCAGTGAATTGGGCAGCTGCATAGGAGAGCACACGAGTGTATAATCAGATTTCTGATAAACCCAGGTCTCTAAGTCCCTTGAATGGGCAGCTTTGCTGTGAATGGCCTCGTGAGGTCTGCTGTGGCTGCTCTCTTTGTTTGGTACTCTGACAAAAAATTGCTCTGGTGTCCTTGTTGGCATATTTTTACATCTGTTATCCATATTTTCGATTTGTTCTGGCTGCAGTCTTATTTTGTTTTGCAAAATCTACCTGGGATTGGGACAGAGATATATGTTTGCTAAGGCAGATTTGGAAATTGCGTTGTTGAAATACAGCCCATATGGGCCATTGTAAAATGGTTACTGCAGCATATAATTGCCTTCACAATGATGTGCTTTGTCATTTTCCTTCCATCTTCAAAGAGGCGCTCCTGTAGTCTGCTGACAGCAATGGTGGTATTAGAAAACATATGGATTTGTAAAGGCATTAAACTGTCTTTAGTTCAAGGATTAGATTACAGTGTTAGAGTGTGGGTCACCACGTTTTCGTGGGGATAGGCTGCACTGCAATGTGTTGGTTTATGTTACAGGTTAGGGAAGGGTTTGTTTGTTTATTGAAAATATCTGATATAAGGTCCTTTCAAATACATGGGGAAAGAGGTGTCTCTTGTGCGTGGTATGAGCTGCAGCTCTGTCTGAGGGCCATGGCCACACCTCACCCTGCATCGTGTTGGTCAGGGCTCGCCATCCACACTGACAAGTTATCTCATCAGGAAATGCCATTTACAACATGGAAAAATACACAGAATGTAAAGCCCACAAAACTGGCTTTGAAAATTTAAGTTGGGTTTTTTTTTTTAAGTCCTCCATGCTGGGCTGCTACTCTGAATATTTTGTGTATTTGTTTTGTGTTCATTTTACACTGCACAGCTCCACACATTTTGGAGTACAGGGCAATCTGTTCAGCTTTTACCTCTTTTTCTGTCTTCACAGTTTGAGCATAGCTTTTCTGAGGTGGTTGGAGGTCTGCAGTGCCTCTGTGAGCAAAGGCCTGTGCAGCATTCTCATCCTGGGATGCACATGGCATAGACATGGCACGCAGCCTGTCCCCAGCCTGCAGTGATGCTCATGCTCTTTCACCATCTAAAGGGGAAAGCTAGAGAGTGAAAGGGATAATACACATAAAGAAGATCCTTCTTTTTTAGTCTTATTCTTATTACTGGTTTTGTCTTACTTTTTGCAGCCTGCTCAGTTCTGTGCTCTGCCTGTCTGGGACCCTGAAGCAGATGGGGGCTTTTTTCTCCCATGCCCACTTTCACCACGTGCACTTGCTGGTGTGTTTGGGTTTGCACAGGTCGCTTCCAAAACAACTCTTTGGTACCTCTTTTCCCTGAAACAAACACACTCTTCTAGTGAAGATGCTGAGCTGGTCCTTTGGAGACAGGGGCTGGTTTCTGTGCTGTCACAGCCACCCCTGGTAACCTTGGAGCAGTCACTCCTGTCCCATTTCAGCATGGCTGTGTAAGCACCTGCTCTGGGCTTGTGCTGAGTAGGGATGGGTTTGGGATTGGATCCAAGTGCATCTCAGGTGACCTGCTGCATCTGGGCTGTAGGTTTGGGTTCTGGACTGAGAAGAGCAGGCACGTGGGGACAATGCTGATGTGTGAGGTAGTACTTAGTGTGAAGTCAAAATATGTGCGTAGGGATCACCTTGAGCTGGAGTGTTGGTTTTGCTGTAGCTGAGTTTTTCTGCCCACAAAATAGGTTTGATAATGCTGTCCTGCTTCTGAGTTTGCCTGGCTACTTAATTAGCATCTGCAGGGTGCTCAAATAGTAAGTGGTTAACATAAAATATCTACATAATTTTACTGTAGGACAATAAAGCACCAGTACACATGTAGCAGGGACCTGCCTAGAACACTTATTTAAATAACTGAAAGCACTTTTTTTGTTGTCAACCACCTCTTAAAATAAAGCTATAATTTTACCTTAAAATTACTGACAAAAGCCAACTTCATTAAGGAAATCTGATGTGAAGGGCAACACAATGAAATTCTGATTAATGCTTTATCTTTCTTTATACTGTTACAATTATTAAGTATGTAAAAGTTGATGTTGCTCAGTTATGGCTGGCTTCAGTTTTAAATCACTTACAACATTATATATCCCAGCTGTGGTGGGTGTCATGGCTATTTATGGTAATATCTTTCCTTAAATCCATTGCAGAATAGGGAAGAAACTCTCATTCTGCCTACAAGAAATGTTAAAGGATGTATTACTAACTCTGGCAGCTGTGATGGTGATAAGCAAATTAGATCTGTCATTAATGCCAGGGTCTGCAGGTATAATATGTCATAAAACTGGTATATCTCTGGTACTAGCTGGCCTATAAAAATAAATAAATACAGGGTTTTTTAAATCCTGGTGTAGCAAATTAAAGAGCAAAGCTGCTTTACCATAAAGTTTGTGTAAGGTGAACACAAAGTTCTTGTATATGGTGTGTTTTTGCAGCAAACAGTGCAGAAGGGAGAAAGAAACAGTGTAGTGAGAAGCTCCCACTGATATCCCCAGGTTTTGCTTTGGGCCTTTGTTAGGGCTTTATTTAAGGATTTATTTATGCAGATGTTTAAATCAGGCCCTCTTTAAGAAAGTGTTTGAGTGTGTTAGAAACCATAGCACAGTGCACTTAAAATCAGGACATGCTGAAGTGCAGTCAGGATGTTATAAAGTATATACAGAAATATACCTTTAATATAAAGCTCCCTAACAGTGGCTTGTTTTTAAATAATAGTTTATTTTGAGGGGAAGCTTGGGAGGGTGGCTTGGGATTTTTTTGGTTTGGGGCCTTTATGAGATTGAGTCTGGTTCCAGCCTCTGCCTGGTGATGCAGCTCAGCATCATCCCATGGGATGCAGGATGTGGCCACATGCTGGAGCATCCCTGGCCACAGTGGAAAAGCCCAGCAGAGAGCTTGGCTGGGGGGCCACGGTAACAGTGGGACTGAAATAACTCACTGGCATGAGCCTGTATTTGTCAAAAGCTTTTTTCAGTCCCTTAGCTGGATGAGTTTGGATTCAAGCACAGTTTTGGGTCTGGAAGTAACACACAGCATCAGGAGTCTCTACTGTATGGGGTTGAATTTTATCCCTCTCTAAGACAAGTGGTGAACTTTGCAGCTTTGTTTGCAGAAATCCTGGTAGAGTCAAGTCATCAAGATTTCCCTGGCAAGTGGCATTCCTTCGGGTGATTACTTTGGAAAGCTTCTGCGGGGTGCTTCCTCCTCTCCCTGGGGCAGACACCTTCCCATCCTACCACATATTGTTGCTTTCTCCAGTACCAGCTAAACAGGTGGCAAAATTCAAATCACCACTCTCTGAATGGAGTTCTCTCTCCACAATAGCTCACCAGAGGCCTGTTTTGTTACAGAACATTGATTAAATAAATATTCCTATGCATACAAAAGAGGAGAAATCTGTTACAACACTCTGTAGTTATTTCTCCATTAATGGCAAGGAGCTCTCTCTAATTTTCCTGCCCCTTTCAATCTGTTTCCCTGTCTCCCTCCCTTCTCATCACTACTAATGCCTTGAAGTGCATGAGTAACATACAAAGAGCTCACATCCCTCTGGTTCAGATCTGCCAACTCTGTGGCTCCAACTCACTGTGCTTTGGGAAATCCCCCTGGCCCTGCAGGACAGAACTGACTGCTCCAAGCATGTGGTTTTGTTTAACTTGATATTTCATGTTCAGTATCAGCATTCCTTCAGCTAACTGACCTCCATTAATTTATATAGCAGCAGTTAAAAATACAATTTTGCAATACCAGCATTTTGCATAATATTGACAACTGGGGCAGAATATTTGACTTCTGAAGAATGTCTTTTTTTTCTTCTGTGCTCTTCTGTGCCCCCAGATTTTTAAAACCTTTGAGGCAGAAGTTACTGCTCTGTGGTTTGTGCTGATGGAGGTGTGTGTATGTTTTGGAAGAAAAGCACCTCATACTCAGAGCCTGGCAGCCAAAGGCAGCTCCACTGCAAACAGCAGATCTGATTGGGTATAAAATGGTGGCATCTGAAAATAAATATAGGGTAAAGGATTCATAAATATAGGGTAAAGGGGGAAAATAGCTTGACTAGTTTTAAGTTCAGTAGATATTTGTCTCAAGAAAGAACTTTTGATTGAACAAATGTCTCACTGCAATAAATGTGGACTATAAGGAAATACCATGGATTTACTTTGGCTCTGCATTGATGTGATAGAGATAAAAATCCACCCCAAAGAGAATAACTCAAATTTAACATTTTTTTTTCCCCCCTGCAGGCAATGATATCTGTTACTTTGGAAAAAACTGGAGTCAGCATTTCTATATCATCATTTTTCTTAAACAAACTTAGAGCACTTAAATCACAGAGCTGTTACTCTAGAGAAGTAAATTGTGTAATACTTTTTTTAAAGTTTAAAGACCCTAAATGAAGCCTCCTTTCATTAGATGAGTTTGTCTTAGGATACTTACCACAGCTGGTTACTTTTAGGACCAGGGCTGGAGAAGTACCTGTTGGATAAAGCTGATCACCTGGGCACTCTGTCAGGGAGAGCCCTTTCCCTTCTGCCTCAGCTGTGTTGGGATTGCCATGGTAGAAATGAAGCTGTGCCAGCACACTCTGCTCTCCCCAGGGACAGAGAGCTTTGCTGGCTGGGGGTGAGAAAGGACTGGCTGTGGAAGGCTGTGGCAGAAGCCTGGTGCCTGTCTGCTCTTGCTTACCGTGGGCAGCTAGCTGGAAGTGACACTAACCTGAGTTTAATTCTAGTTTTACATTGCAACAACATGCCAGCTGTTCCCTGTATTCTTCCGTGACACTGCAACGTAATTATTTTTTTGTTATCTTTCAAGATGTAATTTTATGTTGGTGTGCATTCCCACTAACCCTTTGGCACCGAAAATGTACAGCTAATTCATTTTTCTGGGAACGTGAAGAAGCAAGGGAGAAAAATCTCAAATTGTAGGGCCAAGGGGCTGTGCTAAAGGCAGCAGAGGAGTGATGTGCAGGGAGGAAAGGCCCTGTCTCAGATGGAGTCTGAAAGCCACTGGGACGTGTGCAGTGATTAATGGTGTCGTTGCTTTTTAGCTTCATCAAAAGGTTTCAGTGTAAGAGTTTCTAAGGAATGCTGATATTCACAGGAACCTATCAAAGGGTACAGAAGATATCAAATGAGCAAGCAGGAATGGGAGTTAATTACTGAACAGTGATTACTCTGATATAACCAATTATTGGATCATTAAGTGTTTATTACCTTTTTTATGCTCCTTTCCCTCGTAAGTGCCGTTTTGTCCTCACAGTATCAAAAAAGGGGTGGATCTAACACATAAAAAGCCTTTTCCAAACCTAGCAGGTATTGGAGGACATCTCACCCCAACACCTGGCACGCTGCCCTGCTCGCCCTGCTTGCCCTTGCTGGACAGGTTTGGGGTCAGGTGCTGTGATCCCTGTTTAAAGGCCAGATTATCTCACTCTGGGAAGGGGCTGGAGGGAGGGCAGCAGCAGCAGCAGGTTCACTGCCCTTCCACGTGGGGTTGTGTTCATTCCTTCTGCTCCCACTGGAAGTGGTTGGTGGCTCTTGTGTCCCTCTGTCACACAGAGGCCCTAAGGACAGAGTGCCATGGCCTTCAGTTTCCTTGTGCTCAGAGCATCTCTCCCTCTCCAGTCACTAAACCTCTCTTAAGAAAGAAGTTTCCATTGCAAGGCTGAAATGATGCTGTTGGAAAGCGAGACATAAACCCTGCACTGGACATCTGCAAAGTGAAAAATACCATTTTTCAAGCTGAACGCAGTTATTTTGGGTGACATTTGAGGGTTTAAAATGTTAAAGCAATTTTTTAAAATACAGCTATTTGTGACTTCTGTTGATGATCCTTAAATGTTGAGCTGTTTAAGCTTCATATCTCTAGAGAAGTATGGGTCAGAGGAAAAAAAATAAAAACCTAAATATTTTTCTCTGCCAGCAGAGCATTTCTTGGCAGTGGCCTTTACTGGTCCAGGAGGGGTCTCTGTGGACCTTGGTGGGTGTTTGGGGGCAGGTGGACACATGGAGGTTCCTGCCAGTCCTGCTGTGTCACGAGCCCCCAGCAATGGGGTTCGTGTCTTCTCTCCTTGCTGACATGTCTCTCCACAGTGCCTCTGCTGTGGGCAGAAGGGGAGGCAGCCAGGCTGGTGGGGATGTGTGTGACCATCACCAGATCTGCTCAATAGGGCAAATTCCTCTGTTCCTGAGCTGTGTGTCATTCTCAGCTACTGCCACCACCACCTCTCAGCAGCCACCTTGGTTCTATCCCATGTCCAGTGTGCTTGCAGAGGAAGTTCTCAGGAACCAAATTTTTCCGTGCCCTTTACTTGTGAATTTAGCTTAATCATTTTTATGATCTTCCTTAGGGGATTGTTAGTTTTTTATTAATACCTCCCTTTGCCAAATTGGAAGCTTGAACCATTTCTGAGCTAAATTGAGCTAAATCTTCAGTGAATCTTTTTTTATTCATCTTTTCTTTTTACCCTTTTTTTTTTCCTAGCATAATCTTACCTGGTCCTTCCCTCACAAATGGGATTTTCAGGTTTTATCTCTGACACTCAAGCTCCCATGAAAGTTGGCAGGGAAGGTCATAGGGAATGCACAGCAGAGATTGAAACCAGGAAGCTGTTTGCCACTTTGCGTTATTACTGTAGGGAAAAAAGAGGAAATTCTGTTAAATTGCACTCCCTGTGCTCCTGGGAGTATAAATTACTGTCTTCTCTGCACTGCTGTGTCAAATCAGTTATGTGGCAGTTGGGACTTTGCCCTTTTTGGAAAGATGCATCCTCCTCCTGATGGATTTTTCTGTAATCCTTCAAAGGAGAACTTTATTCTGGGTTCATTTCCCTATTTTTCTTTAAAAAAAAAAAAGATAGAGCAAGTTTACTTTGCAGAGAAGATATTAGACAGGTCACAGCTTCCTCTTGTGCATGAAGATGATTTTGTCCCTGCAGTGCAAGTCTGTGGAGTGAGGACTTGGCAGCGATGCTTAAGGATGTGCCGCTTGCAGGAGCCCATGATCCCACACAGGCATCTGCCTCAAACACCATCACTGAATATCCAGCAGTAAACTGCTTCCTCCAGCAGTGAATCACAGTGGTGAAAGGCCCCTTTAATCTGCTGCAGGCACAGTTGGGGGGTTGCAGGCTGGTTTGGGGGTTCTGTGCCCCGGCTGCTGCAGCCGCAAGACGCACAGCCAGGGCACTCGGTGCTCTCCTCCCAGCCATGCCTGTGATTACCCCTCTTTGACAGCCTCTGTGCAAAATAGTAATAATAATAATTATAATGAAACATCCCTCAGGATTTCCTTTTAATAGCTGAACACACAGCAGCTGTTGTAAACTGTCTTGGTAGTGTCACAGCCTCTCTGAGAAAGACGGAGGGCAGGCGAGGATCCCGGGAACGCGGTGCAAACAAGGCATCCTGTGTTTGAGATCCTGTACAAAAATGTATCGTGGTTGCAAGGCCACGGGAGATGAGCCAGTCTCCAGGACTGCTACAAATGTTATATTTCAATGAAAGGTCAGCCAGAAACAAGGTCAAAACAAGCGCTGTACACAGAGCAAACGGCGAAGCTGCGAGGCACAGATAAAGGTTAATGTGAAGGGCTATTGGCATTAGTGCAGCATGTGGTCAGCTCGCTGAGGAGCAGGGGCTGAACCAGGAGATAATGAGGAGGGTTTACTCTAATTCTATTATAATGTATAATTAACTAGCATAATTGATAGCAATTTTCCCTGTGTGTCTGTGGGCGTGTGTACGTAAAGTCTCATTTTTGGCTTTTGTGTTGTTGCACCATTGCCTTGAGCTGATGGAAACCCTCTGGTGCCTCCCTGGGCTTGGGCTCGCTGTCTTGCTCAGCCCATAGATGCAGAGGGGGGGCAGTGCTTTCAAGAGCCTTTTTTTAATCTGTCCCTGGAATTAGACATGGTATCTACGTGGTACCCTGGATAAGGCAGATCTGCTGCTGACAAAGGTCTGTAGTGCCAAGAGCTTGGATGAAGTTAGTGTTTGAAGAGGGACTAAGGGACATGTCAGCCCCGCTTCTTTCTGGGTTGTTTGTACCTTTTATTGTCAATATCCCTGTGAAAACAGAGAGCTTGAAGTGAATTTTGCTTTTGTACAGGATGAAGTTCACTCTTTGTTACCATGCAGAGACATAAGCAAACTCATGTTTCAGACACACTGGGGATTTTAATTTTCCTGGTGCACAAAGATGACAAACCATTGTGGATTCCTTTGCCCCTTCTCTAGAGAGAGCACATAAGCTCCTAAATCAACCCAAAACCAGGATCCTGACCTGGTGGTGTTTGGGATTTTGTTGGGTCATGAACAGGTGGGGAAACCTCTGCTTTGGCATTGCTGCTGGATGCCAGGAAGTAACCTGGCCACCAAATGAAAAATCAGGTTTACCCACATGGATGGTGTTGCTGGGTTGCAGGAAGCCTTGTTGTACCCCTACTGTTACATCCTGGATGCAATATGAAAACATCAAAGAAGGAAATTTAGGGCTGGTTTTGTGGTGGATATTTTTTTTTAAGTGTTGAATGATTTATCTGGATGACTGTTTAGCATGTCCATTTTCTTGATTTTGCAGGGTACAGTTGAGGGCAGACATGACTATATAGTTATTTTTTTTCTTTCAGTATCTGGCAATACACATTTTTCAAATGTAAATGCAAATAACCCTCTTCTCCATTCTTAATCCCTTGGGATGGGAAACCTAAAGGCCATATTCTTCCTTGAGAGAGGGATTTACCCTTCCAGCTACATTAAATGTTAGCTGGAAACATGTGGCAAAGGGCTCCCAAATACTAAGCTGAGACTCTTCCCTTGAGGTTCTGGTTTATTTGGAAATTTAATTTGTAATTTTTTTTTTTTATTTCAAAGGTTATGCAACTCTTTAAGCCTCTGATTTTAGGTCATTCTGCCTTTTACAGCCAGATCCACCTCATCAGTGAGAAGGCTCCCTGAGGACTGCAAAAGACTCAGGCTTAGTGTTATCCAGGAAAAATGTGTATAATAGTTGTACTATAAAGTAGTAGTAACGTAACCCCCGTCTGTCAGCCTGATGAGCACAATGTGAATGGTGGTGTGGTACAGTTGCATGCACTTAAAGCCCTTTTTGACAAAATAATGCTAATTGTCCTGGGCTGAGTGATGCCAGGGGCTTAGAAATACTTACCGGTGCTCATAGAGGGAGCCAAGAGAAGTCAGGTGGAGAAATCAGGGAGATTGGCTCTCAGGCAGAGTTTCAGTGTCTGAGGCACTGCTAAATCTAGCCGAGGATTAATACCAAAATAATCCTACTTGTCCAGGAAACTCGTGACAACATGAAGGTTTGGGATCAGTGTGAGATGCCCTGGAAGGAGTACAATAATAAATTCGCAAGTCACCAGAGATAGAAACCAATTGCTTTTCATCCTACATCACATCTGAGATTTTCCACTGTTTGTTTCCTGCTCCAGTGATATGAGACCCCTTTTCACTTCAAGTCTAGCATCATTTTAGTGCTGGCTTTCACCAGAACCCAGAAAAATACTCCAAATCCAGCAAAAATTCCTGTATTGCTCAGAATCAACTCTTCTAACTATTTGAAGGGTTTCATCCTGGATCTAGGTGGTCTGTACCATTCTCTAGTGCCATCAGGATTCTGGCTGCAGAAGTTCCATTGAAATGGGAATGGAAGTAAGGTGGCACTTGGGAGGCTAGAGGTGTTGTGGGTTTGATTTTTTTTTTTTTTTATTAAAGCACTGGTGACTGCTTAATATCCAGCTCTTGTTAATCTGTTGCCATTACATGTGAGTGATGGAAAATCTCACCTGTATTTTTGCTGCTTTTTTCTCTGTGTTATGGAGATGCTGTGGTGTTCTGCACTGTGCTGGGTGTCCCAAGC
This sequence comes from Irena cyanogastra, assembly GCA_013397155.1. Lineage (NCBI taxonomy): Eukaryota > Metazoa > Chordata > Aves > Passeriformes > Irenidae > Irena > Irena cyanogastra. Next base: position 282,975 of record VWZV01009961.1, on the reverse strand, counting down.
TGTAAAAGGTCTGGAGCTGCCACAGCTCCAGCTCGTGGCCTTGTCCAGTGCTGTGTTCAGGGGTGCTGGGGCTGCTCCTGACACCCACACCCAGCCTGTCCTGTCCCTCCCCAGCCCCATTCCTCACGTGAGCAGTGCTGAAGTTTTCTAAGGATTATGCAAGATGCTCAGCAGAAGAATACATAACACATGGGGACAGGGCTTCCTTTTCAAAGCCTCTTTCCCTGATTTATCCTTGGGTGCTGTGAGTTGGTCCATGCCTCCTGTAAGACTGTGCCTATGAGCCAGGACTGTTTGGATTTTGGGTAAACCTCTGGCTTCAGTGGTGCTGGTTTTATGATGCTGACAGTGACCATAGGCATGGTGTGTCCTGCTCACCCTCCACCCACGAGGCCACCTTGTCTCCAGCTGCCTGCACCCCCTGCATGTGCAAAAAGAACCCAGAGCAAGGTCCCTCGTGCTCCCCCAGCTCAGCAAGAGGACTGAGAAGGGGAAGGCACTGGGATCACAAACACTTGGGACACCTCCGTGGTGGGGTGCTGGACACATGGTGGTGAGGGCACCTGCTGTGATGAAAGGATCCATTCAGCTTCAGCTCCTCCCCAGCACTGGACAGCTTGCTTTCCCAAAAAGCACTTATGTTTTTAAGCCATTTATTTTCTGTGGCACTGAGTCATTAAACATTTCTGCCAGCGTTTTGTTGTTTTTACTCTGTGTAGGAGCAGAGGGAATTTATTCAATGTCTCAGTCCGGTGATGCAGGGGCTGAGGAGGTGCTTGGCTGCCTGACTCTGGCAGGCAGAGGCAGGGATGTTGCTGTCTGTGACATCTTTCTAGTGAAGTGGGATGTCAAGATCTGAGATCCTTTTCCACTTAGTGTACAAGAGCATTAGAACAAAAGGAAACAGAAAGCAGCCCTGCATCACAAAAGAAACCAAACCAAAGCCCCTCTGGCTAAAGTATATTTTTAATGTTATGAGCAATTTCAGACAGAAATTGAATGAAACACTTTACCTGAGTGTTGATGGATCTGCTGAGGGGGTCAGAGAAATTACACTGGTTTACACCAGTCTTGTATGTGATCTTCCTTTTTTTTTCTTTGTTTTGTGTGGTTTTTTCCCCATTCCAATTGTGTTCACAACAGATGGTGATTATTATGTTTGTTCAGATCAATGAATATTAAAAAAAAAGGCAAGACAAAAAATAAAAAATGCCCTTCAACTCAATAGAGTCACCCGGGGTTCAGCTGTAGCCTCTGGGTTTTCATTTGGACAATGTTAAGTTATAGTAACTTAAATGGAATTTTTATGAGCAATTGTTTTGCCATGAAACAGGATCTCCCATGGCACTGACCCAGGCAGATATCTGCCCTCTGGATGTGCCAGCCAGCTCTTGGAGGAACCCCTGCTCTGGTGGAGCACCTTGCTGAGGTGAAGATGGTGCTGCACTGGCAGGTTCCTTTGGGGGCATATGGACCTGCTCCTCGCCTTGCATTCCTGGAAAAGACACACGTACAAAGCAAGTATTTCGGTAGCATTAGAGATTTAAAAGCACATAAAAATAAATTTTATGAGACAGAAGGCAAATTAATCTGTTGGTGTAAATGGGAGTATCGGGAATGAACAATGAGGGGTAAGATTGGGGGTGGAAGGGATGGATGTGGGTGGCTGTAGGAATAGGAGAGCTTCACTTCCACCTGCACGCAGGTGTAAATGCTTCTCCCCAGCATTTCCTCCTGTGTTATTCAGTCTTGGGCTTTACTGTGTTTGCTTTACTCTCTGGTTTTACCTCAGCAAAGGCTCCTGTGGCAGAATCCACCCCTGGGGTGTGAGGACACACAGATACTCGCTGCCCTCAGTGTTTTTCCAGCAGTGCAGAGCACTGCCAGTCTCAGGGAGTGAGGATTCCTTTGGGCACAGGTGTTCCCTTTGGAGCAAGGATTTCTTTCAGTGTGATAGCTTTGCTGCTGCTGTAAAGGCTCAAGCACAGTCCTTTGTGGTATTTGAGAGATGAATGAGTTACTAGTGCCAGCCCTGCTCCCTGCATTCCCAGACAGGATTTGAGCTGCCTTCACTGGTGTGTGATCAGACCCCTTTGTCCTTCTTGTCCCTGTCCCCCCAGATGAGCTGACAGCCCAGGGGGATGTGGAGCTGCTGTGAGCACATCACCTGTGAGCACTGCTGAGTGCTCAGCCTCCGTGCTGGGGGCTTGGCAAAGGATCCCAACGGGAAGGGGAGGCTCTAGGAGTGCTTCAAATTGAAGGGATGCAAGGAATAACAATAATAAATGTAACAAATGGCTTTTATATGGGCTGGACGAAAGCACAAATTGATGTCCCTGCTCTTCCCTGCTGTGATTTTGGAGGGATACCCCAGCTCTAAGCAGTGAGTCCCCAGGTGAGGGAAGCAGAGGGAGAGGATGGTGGCTGTGGCCCAAGGAGGTGTTTGAGAGGGAAGGAGGGCTGGCTGCACAGCAGGGCTCTGGGAGTGCTGGAGTGGAGCCCCAGGCAGCATCCGTGTCCCACCTCGGCTCCAGCCTCCTCACCCAGATGTTCCTTGCAGCAAAGGGAGCTCTTCCCTTTCAGTGCAGCTGTTCCCATGTGTGGTTTGCTCACAGTGAGCTCAGGCAGGATCTCTCCCCAAATTCTGTGGGGGTTTATTTGGATGTTTTTATCAAGTCTGATTGCAATGGCCTGTTCAGACAGCAGAGCCATTTCCTGCTGGCTCTGGAAGAGGCTGCGGGCTGTCTCCTGCTGTGGACAGCCTGATTTGTCCTCTTCTGGGCACTAAAGATGAATATTCTTTTAATTCTAGAACAGAGGAGCAGAACGAAAGCAAGACACTAAATGTGTTGGGAGAATGGAGAAGTGGGGAGCAGAATGAGGCCAAACATTACTGATGTGTTGTTTAGGGTATTTTTTCCCTTCTGTTCTGTATTTATCTGATTTGTAGAAAATTTGTGATTTTGTCCTGCACATACAGGATGGGCTCAGTGCAAATGGCTGCTCAGAGCACAAGGCACAAAGTCCCTGTTCCACTGACAGTGCTTGTTAACTAATGGATGTTTTTAAAATGTGTGTATGATTGCATCCTGTAAGCAGCCTGTAGCCTCCCTGTAGGTGTGCAGAACTGGGGGTAGTTCCAGGTGACCCTGGGCTGGGAGTTCCCCTGGAGTGGGACCTCCGTGCTCAGTTCCCGTGGTTGTTGGTGCAGCCTGAGCCCACTGCTGGTGCTGGCACTGTGTGAGCACCCAGAGCCTCCCCCAGCAGTGGGTGAGTGTGGGGTTTGCTGATGCATGCTGTCCATATTTCACATGCTGGTGGGCTGCTCCCTTGCCTCCATTTGCTAAACCTTTGCCCTGGCTGTGGAGCCTTTTCAGAGCATTCATCTCAGAGCTGTGGGAATCCCTCAGTGCTGGGAGGGCTCTGGGAGAGAAACAAACAGCTGTGTGTTTACCAACCCTGCCTTTTTGCTTGGAGGGTCAAGTTCAGGTACTGGAGCCATGTGAGAACTATAGTTAGTTCCCTGCATTCTCACTGAGCATTGACTTTGTTCAATATTCACAATAGCACATTTTGTACAAGGACTAGCATTTATCTTTGCATATGTGGAAATTACTGGATCTGAGGTTAAAACAATCTGTTCTCATGTGAAAGCTGTAGAGTTGTATTAAAATAGAATATCTCACCTTCAGTGGTGTGGTATTTCATAATACATGCCCCCATTGTGTGTTAAATGATAAAGCACTGTAATAAAATATGTTCAGATTGTTCTTGCTGTTTTATGCCCTGTAACATTCTACTATTTGCATCAACTGTTAAGGTCCACCAAAAGAACCAAGCCTGAATGGGGCAGTGTGAGAGAGCATGGGGTTGTGCAGGCAGAAGTTTTTACTGGCAGCAGCGTGGCTGGGAAGGATGTTGTCAGAAGATAAAGGACTGTCCTTACACAAGGACAGTCATTCTGTCAGAAACCTTCCTTTGGCTTTCCAGGGTGAGCAGTCCCAGGAGCTTTGCAGGGGCTGGAGCATTCACAGGTGAAGATCTGTGAGACTTGTGCTTCCAGAGGCCCAAATTCAGGTACAGCCATTTCCCAAGTGAGAACAGTTGGTGCTGTGGACTGGCTCCCTAGTGGGTGATGGTCCATGTCACAGTGGGATCTTGGTGTCCCTTTAATTGGTGACCTTTGTTCAGAAAGGGCCTGGGACAGTTTGAGAGCAGGACCAGATTTTGCAGAGACAAGACTGGAGCTAAGGAGAGCTTTTTTGAGAAGCAGCTGTACTATGACTTGAGAAGCTGCTTGTCCTCGTGACTGATTTGCCTGAAAGCTGAAGTGCATTTGTCAGTTAAAGTGACATTATTTCAGGTCTTTGGCATTTGTAAAAGATGCTCTTGCTTCTCTCTTTCATCTCCTTTTCTCCCATGCTTCCCTCTTTCTCTAACCTGTGTAACTGTCATAAATTGCCTACAATGGGCTTTCTTTAAAGATAAACTCATTATTCTCCAAGCTAAACTCATTCACATCGTCTGCTCATCACTTTTGTAGCCCCCTTCTGAAAGTATCAAATAGAGAATCTTAATCTGACACTTTAGCTACGTATTAATAGTATTATAATGAGCATTATAGTTCTGGGGTTTGCAGCTTGAGCCAGACGCTTTTTTGGTGCCTGCAGTCATGAAGTTTTTGGCTCTCCCTTGAGCGTGTTCATTGGAGATTTGGAATAACAAATCACTGTGATATATCTGTTGTGCTTCAGTGTGTTTCAGCTGTAATATCTTAACCCAGCTGGGTAAGAGCAGTGTGTGATGGACCCCAACCCTCTTTGGGAACGTGGCTGCTGTGTCCCACCCACACCTGCTCTGTCCCCAGGCTTTGGGCCATCAGTCTGAGCACTCCTGGAGCCTGGATGAGCAGAGGAAGGGCACTCCCTTGGCTGATACACAACCTGCACACATCTCTTCCCCGGCCCTCTGAGGACAATCCTAAAGAAAGAACCAGTTCAGAGCATTCACAGAACAAATGGGGTGTCAGGACCTGTTGAGCAGAAATACAGGAGAAAAAGAAGATGCCATCATACTGCTGTAGACATCCATGGGTTGCTGTGTCTGGAATGTGCTCCCTGTCTCTAAGGATATAATGAAATTGGAAGAGGTACAGGGATGGGCTGTGAAGATGGTGATCAGAGAGAGAGAAAAACCTTCCCTGTACAGAGTGGGTGAACAGAGGAGGGCTCTACTCTGGAAAAGGGATGATTAAGCAGGAGTGTGATAAACATTGATACAGCCATGAATAAAGTAGATGTGGAGTGACTGTTCAAGTTCTTCTTCATACCAGACCTAGAGGTGGCAGATGAAGTGTGGAGGCTCAAAAGAAGATATTTCTTCCTGCAAGCAAGCAGCAAGCTGTGGAAATCATCACCTCTGGGTGGGTGTGAGAAACTGATGTGGGTTTGGAAATGTGCTGGAGGCATTTGTGGAAGAGACACAGAGCAAGGCTGCTAAAGAGCATGACTCAGGAGATCCCTAGTCACAACTTGTGCAGGTGGCTGATTATTCTGGGTAGACTCATTATGCTCTGAGCCTGTTCTGATCTTCCTTAGACCTTCAGCTGGCTGTTGGCAGAACACCCAGCGAGGTGGCTGCTCTGACTGGGTCAGTGTGGTGCCTTATGTTTTCCTGGGGAAAAGGCACAGGGGTGGCTGGAAGCAGCTGGCAGGCTGGGCTGAGGCCTCGTGCTCTCCCTGAACCACGCTCCTCTCCAGAGGGTCGGGGTGTGGGGAGAAGGAGGCTGTTCAGAAAGATGACTTAGATTGGATTATTTATTCTGTAGGATGCCAAGGAGCTCTTGCCCCTCATTCTCTGCAAGTAAATACTGTTTTTCTTTGTCCTCTCCTCCAAATTTGTTTTTAAATTACTGCTTTGTCCTGGTGTTGCTGAAAACAGGGAGATCCCTCTCACAATGGTCCATTTTTCCAGATTCTTTCTTTTCTTCCAACTCCTTCAAATGATGAATGCCTTTCTGCAGCCCGATTTCCTTCTTGCACTGGTCAGAATTGTGAAAAAACCTCAGTAAAATCCAAGTATTGAAATGAGGTGAGGTGCAGGGAGAAGTGAGAGCCTTCCTGGAAGAAGCATCCACTGTCGCTCTGTTGCTCTGGGGCTCTGTGGGAACGTGGTTCATCCAGCAGTGGGTTCAATAAAGATGCAAATTTTATACCTTCATCTTCTATTAACATCAAAAAAAGATGCAGCATTATAGGAGGAGAGTGGCTGTGTTACAGCCTGAGCTCATTTGTCTTTGTTCTGGGATTCTGGTCCTCACAGGCACAACTTCCAGTGACCCCTTCTTTGTTTGTCTGCCTGGTGTTAGAGGATGTCTGTGGTTTTCCCTACCCCTTCCAGGAAAAGAGGTGCCTTTGGCACATGTCATCTGCATAATGATTATGAATTGCCTAAAATGGGATTTTTTTTTCCTTCCATAAAAAGAAAGCACCCTTTTCCTTCTTCCTTCAATAAAAAGAGAGTGAAATAAATAAAACCCCTAGACAAAACCCAGTAGATGACAAACTGCCTTCTACCTGCAGTTTCCCAATTAGCTAATTATAACACACATTTGCACACAGGATTTTTAAAGCAGACTGTTGCTATTCTCTTTCTGTACAAGGTTTTTAGTCACTGTACATCTTGTGTCTTTAAATAATGTATTAGGAACATTTTCGAGTCTGTAAGTGCTTTTTTAATGAGTGTGAAGATTTTAATGGGACTAGATTGCTTTTCATGACATTTCAGAGTGACTTAATTGTAACAATGTTGAGAGGCTGTATTTTAAAGTTTGCTAAGTATGTCTGGTGCGGATTGTAGTCAAATGCTTTAAAGACAGAATGGCTGATGAGATCAGATATAGCTTCCTTTTTTTTAATCTCAGCTTTGTTAAAGAGGAGAATCTGCAAAATTGACATAAAAGAAGAAAATGAGGATTTTTAACGTCTAAACCAGCAGTGGTCATCTATTCAGTTTATGCCTATTCTCACTAATTTTCAGAGATTATTTCCTGAAATTCTGTGTTTGTACTTGATTCCTCTGTAGTCACTGATGGGGCTGTGGAGGGCTTGTAAGATTTTTTGTTACTACTACTTTATTTTTTTAAAGCAGCAGCTGGATTTGTTATTCAGTTTCAGTACATTCAGTTTCAGTGCATTTAGGCAACTTTCTGAAAGTGTTAGAGACTGTTTTGGGGTGGCTTTTAATTTGTGGCCAAATGGTGGGTCAGGGATTTGTCATTAGTCTCCTTCAAAATGGGGGCTCTGTCCTGAGCCTTGCTCCCTTGCAGCTCCCTCCTGTCCAAGGCAGAGCAGCTCTGTGGAAGAGGGAAATGTTAAACTGGAGAGTGCCCAAAAGAATTGGAGGCATAACCTACAGCAGCTCATACTGCTTTTGTTACACAGGCACCCTGTGCACAGGAAGGGCAAAAGGAAATAAAATAGAGTTATAAAAACACCAGGGCAAAAAGGAATATTGGCATGCAGCAAGGAGAAGGAGCATGAAGTTATTTGCATTTCTTCAGTCTTTTCTTCCCAAAGACTTAACAGTACTTGCTGAGCACAAATGAAATATCGTGGAGTGCTCTCCTGTGGGACAGGGCAGCCTGGGGACTACTAAGGGACTTGCTTTAGGTCACCTGCAGTACCTGTGGCAGAGCCAGACCTGCATCTGCATGACTTGACTCTGTGGATTTAATTAAGCAATGGGGTCACTTGTTTCTGGCAGGGCTTCTAGAAGTGACAAAACTTTTTGTTTAAGAAAAATGGAAGTATAATTTAATTTGAGTTAGCACCAACCTACATCCAAAGTAACTTCCTGAATGCAGATTTAATTCTCATTTTAAAACAAGTGTAGCGTTTAAGAATTTTGAAGGAATTTGAGAGCTAAACCTGGCTTTTCTCATGAATACCAAGGGGAAAAGATTTGCAGTGAGTCAGTCAATTTGCATGTGAAGTTATTAGTATATGCCAGTGTTAGATTTCTCTTGGCTTGCTCAGAGGTCTCCTTTGGGACTGGAGAACACCTAGTATTTGGCAACATGCACCAGGCCAGAAACTGAGGATGGTTGCATCTGAATATAAAGCTGTTGAAATCCATGGAGGTTCTCTGCATTACAGAGCTGAGCATCTGCCTTCCATCCTTCTTGACTTTGTTTTGGTATCTCCTGAAATGCTGGTTCTGTAACCTCTGCTCACTGTTCACAACCACAAATTGCTATATATGAGCCAGTCCCTGAAACAAAAATACACCCTGTGCTGTGCCTGTGGTGTATTTTGATTTTACACAAGCTCGGTGGGATGAGTGATGGTATTTATTCTGCAGCACAGGCAATCCAACGGGGCCAAGCTGCTGACAGTGGGATTTCTGTAGGGGCAGGGTTGAAGGCTTTTGGGGGAATGTTGTGTTTCTGAGTTGTCAGTAACAAACAATGGGCCTTTTAGCCTTGATTCTAAAAATAATTGTTTCCACTGGAAAAGTAATGGAGAAAATACTCATTCAAGAAAAAAGTGACATGAGAAGGTGTTTGGGGATTGAGGAATCCCTTCCTCACTGTCTGGTAAGTCAGGATCAGCTCAAATGGTTCATGTTCCCTGGTGTGGCCATAGCTCTCAAATTTTGGTCTGTTGGGAGGGCTGAATTACAGGGTTGGACAAATCCTGCCCAGAGGCTGCTGCAGGCTTTCATCTTTGCTGGTGTCCTCTGATGAATATCACTGAGGAAGAGATGCCTGAACTAGTCCTTTAAAATAAACATAAAGGAGGGCTTGAATAGATCTGCAGCATTTCTGAGCCTGCCTGATTCAGGTTGAAGTCACTCGGCACTGTGAGCTTAAAGTGACACAGATGGATGTGTGACAGTCACAGTCACACCTCAGGTGAATCTGGCCCTTAGGACTTTATCCAGTGCAACTCTTGAATCCTAAAGATCCATGTTTGCTTCATACTTACAAGGACATAGATGACAGAAGAGCAGATGACTGCAGAAGTCACACCTGGATGCTCCAGATGTTGCTGCAGCCCCTGTCACTCATGGATACTTTCCTTGCTGTGTGTGCACAGTTGACTTCAGCTGATGTGTGGGTGTTTTTTAGGGATGCAGGACATTTCTCTGTCTCTCTGTCAGCCAGAAGTGCCCACCTGGGAGCTGACCTTTGCTTTCCTCTCCAGGCTGGGATTTAAAGAATGTGTCCTGAGGGTCTCTGTTTAACCTGTGGAGAAAGGAAATGTTTTTGTTAGGGCTAAAAGCCTCTGAGGAGATGGTAACTCCTGCACTTGCTCATCCCTCCCGGGGCCCTTGCTCACTTGCAGAGGGTAAGTGCTCATCAGTGCCATTTGTGGCATCCTCTCTGCTTATCAAGGAGATGTCTGCAGAGTTCCCTGGCTCTCCCTTCCCAGCCAGCTCCTGCTCCGTGCTGCCCTGCGGCTGTGTCCGGCTGGGAGTGTTTGCACAGCCAGAGCTCTGGCACAACAATGATTTTATCTCCTTTTGATCCTCAGTGCTGCTGCTCTGCACAGCACCTGGCACTCAGGAGCACCCAGGGCTCTTCCTAGGGAGGGGTGACAAACATAGACAGGAGAGAGTGGTTTTTAAGGTAGAATAAAGGAAAGTGGGTCCACAGAGCATCCCTTCAGCACCAGTAGGGGAATGCTTCACACCCTGCAGGATTAGGCTTTAAAACCAGGCTTTAATAATAAGTGTCTCTTATAATTGAAGATCAGCCTCAAATGTGTCTGCCTGTTTGTACACAGTGGAACTTGGATGGAAGTTGTCTATTGAGATGCAACATGAAAATGACAGAAATATCCACTGACAAAATATACCTAGGCAGTCTTGATTAGATTAAATCAACTGGTTACAGCATCTGGAGCCTTTAGCATGTAGGGGGCATCCTAATGGCCCTGAAAGCTTCCCCAAATCCTATTAGATAGGCTAATCTCTTTGGAGAATGCATTCCAGGTCTACATAAACTGCATAGCTATAATACTTTCTGTGGTTGCCTAATCCTTTAAAGGTGAACTGTCATAGACTGGCTCTGTGAAGTCCATTGTAATGCAGTGCCCCAGAAAAGTTCAGGAAAACAATGCATTTAAAAAAGAAAAATCAAACCTAAAAAGCTGACCCAAACTCTAACATAACTCAGAAGTTGGCAGGGTGAAGTAGAGCTGCAAATCTGAGAAGATAACTGCATTGCAAATTGATTAAAAGAAAAGGTATTTTCCTCATTATCGTGCTGTATAACTGCATTGCAAATTGATTAAAAGAAAAGGTATTTTCCTCATTATCAGGCTGTATTTTGTTTGTGCCACTTGGGAAGAATTGCCTCTTTCATTCCTGTGGATCCTCCATGTCCCCTTTTCAGCTAACTCTGTCTCTGGAGTGGAGATTAAATGGATGAGATCCTCCCATTTTAACCAAGGGTGTTCTAGGGAACTGGGGCTTGGGGAAGGATAAATTTACCTAAATGCCAGAGGCTCAGGTGACCTTGCTGGTCTGGGCCAGCCTCCTTGTTTTGCTCAGGGGTTGGTGTGTACTGCCTGCCCCAGGACATGGTGACTGAGCACTGGCTTTTTGGGGAAGCTTGTGCCCCCAGGGTGCAGAGATGGAGCAGAGCCAGGTGCTGGACTCCTGGCAGCTGGGAGTCCCTGTCCCAGTCCCTGTCACTTGGGACTCATTCTGAGAGTGCAGTGCTGTAATTCAGGCTCAGTGCTCAGCTGTGCCCTGTGGTACTGTTAATTTAAGATTTGTACCCAGTTATCTCTACCCCGTTGCCACTTCTCCCACCCTTTCCAGCCCCTGGAAGTAATGAGCCAGTTCCCATACCCTGCTGTAGAAAGGGGGCAGATTTTGGCATTATAAGGGATTAAAGCCTCAGTTGTGGTCCTTATTCTGCATTGTGTGGATGTCTCCTGTGACTTTTGAAGAAATTCAGAGTATTCCAGTGAGACCTTATTGCAACCCCTCAGTACTATGAGGGGACTTGTAAGAAAGATGGGGAAACTTTTTAGTAGAGCCTGTAGGACAGGGGAATTGGTTTTAAACTAAGAGGCTTGATTCAGATTAGACATAAGGGAGACATTTTTATGGTGATAAAACACTGGCATGGGTTGCTCAGAGAGGTGGTGGATACTCCATCCCTGGACACTCTAAAGGCCAGGCTGGATGGGGCTCTGAGCAGCCTGACCTTGTTTAAGTGTCCCTGCTCATGGCAGGGGGATTGGACTATGTGATCTTTCAAGGTCCCTTCCAGCCCAAACCATTCTTTGATTCACTGGTTCTATATTCTGCCTCCTGCTATCAGTTCCTGCAATAAGGAGCCCAAGTCAGAAAAAATGAGCCTCTTTCTCAGCTGCCTTGATGTGCCTTCTGGCAGAGTGTGTCCAAACCCGTGGCTGGGAGATGTGGTGCTGTCTTCCCTTTGCTAGACCCGACTCCACATGCAACCAGCAATGTATTAAATGTACATATGTGCATTGTGAGTGTATCTACAACCTGGCTGCCTGCATTTAAATAACAATTAGATTTGCTTGTTGACCATTTGGCACTTAGCAGTCTCATAATTAGTAACTGCAAACCAGTAGAGACAATGAAGGAAATCCCTAATTTTTATAATGCTGCCCTGCTTTATGACTGTCTGCACAATCATAACCTCCTGCTTGTACAAAAAAAGCAAACACTTCAGTATTTTGACAAATGTTATATATAAAAAACAGCTCAGCGTGTGTATTAATTTGCTGTTCCTTGTGTTGTCTTTTGGGATTTTTTTTTCATTGAATACATCCATGGCTGGTGTTATCTGCTTTGGATTAAATTGCTGCTAGGTTTGCTTTTCCCTTTTTCCATATGGTGCTAGAGGTGGAGGAGCTGGTCCCCCAGCATGGAGGAGGGCCCCAGTGTTGCCTCCACAGCAGCAAGGCTCCTCCAGGAGTGGCAGCAATTCACATATGGATGGGCAAGGGTCTGTTTTTCTTCCAAGTCTCACACTGGTTTGGGGAGAATTTTTGTAGCCACAGCAGTTGCTTGCCAGCTTCCAGAGTGTGAGAGGCCAGTGGGATTGGTACCAAGCCAAAGGAAAACATGCCAATTGCAAGGAGACCTGGGGTTGCATTAAGGGAATGTGTTTTGGGCCAGTATCTCCTGGGGTGGGAGAAAAAAATCCCTGTTCTGGTGAAAATGAAAGAATTTGCAGGATGAGTTACCTGGGGACAGGTAGGTGCAGTGTTTGGCTGGGAGCTTCCTTGTCTTTGTGTTACCCTGCGAGAATGGTGGCTGTTCTTGCTTGCTGTTCTCAGATCCTTCTGCATTTTTCTGTTTGCTTGCTCCAGCACAGGGTTTGCCCAAGATTCAGTCCCAGCAGGAGGTGCCCAGAACATCCCAACATCAACTCTGTCCTGGCTCCTGAGGGCATGGGGAACACAGGGACACAGTCCCACATTTGGATAGTTGGCTTGGTTTGAACAGACAGCTGTCTGCTAAGGAAGGCAGGAGCCTCTCTTGAAATGGAAAATGTAAACCCCCTCCCTCAAATTATTTATAATTCTGAAATTATGGGGCTCTCAGGCAAAGATATGGGAAAAGGAATAACAGTTCTTTACTAGTGAAGAAAATAAAAATAAAATAAACAGTGCAGTAATGCAAAACAACACTGCCAGAGTCAGAATCTGCCCTGCCCCCCTGTGTGTCAGGGTGCTGGTGGCAGTGCCATTCCATGGTGGCTCAGCCCTCCTGCAGTGCCAGGGCTGGCTCTGCTGGAGCAGGGATCCTGTACAAGGCTGGAGTTTTCCTCTGGAGCTCCAGTGCTGCTGGAGATGGGCCTGGGCTCCCTCTGGGAATGCAGGGCAGAAGAAAGCTGAAACTCTGGGAATGCAGTGGGAAAAGGCTGCTGGGCTGTTCCAGGGGCAGATTCTATCCAGGTAGGAATGCTTGGCTCCTCCCCTGGGCAGAGCCTCTCCCAATGGATGATGGAATTTTCTCAGCCATGCAGGGACACTCAGTGGCCATGGACAGCAGAGATCTCCTGGAGGGAGGGTTGGCTGTGGAAGAGATGAAGAAAAACTGCCCAATGAACAGAAGATAACTGCCCCAGCTCTGACAGATGGGAACAGAATATACACCCAGCCACATACTGCATTTCCAACCCAAGACAGCAGTATAACCTGCAGTTCATTTGCTTGCTTGCTGAAGCTCTTCACTTCCTTGATCACTGTTCACTTCAGATGGGTTTAAAGCCCCCTTTGGGAGCTGTAGCTTGGATAGATTCATTGATTTGAAGCATGAAGTCTCCCTTGTTCCTTTGTAGCAGCTGGGACTGCAACTGCTACCCAGAGATGGGGTTCATCTTTTGCACTTGAGTGTGCAAAGAATGGGAGCAGGAACATGAGCTAGGCTACCCAGGGCTCTTCTGTGGCTGGGAGTAAGAACCAGGCACATCTGGAGGGGTTTGGCTGAGTTTCCAGCTGTTTCTCTCCATTGAGTCTGGAGCCTTTGCTCATTCCAGTTCCTCATTTAATGAAGCCAATGCAAACAGAACTGCAGATCTCTAATTAATATTGGAGTGGGTTCTCTCTCACACATTTGCTGTTTCTTCCCTCACCACTCCCTTTTGAAATAATTTATTTTCTCTGCTTAAAACATTCCTATATTGTTATTGCTCTCACAGTGGTGCACACTGCACTCACTATATCAAATTTATAATGCTGGAATTAATTTAGAAGGTTTCTTCCATTTTCTCCCTATGTACATTTAAAAAAAGAGAAGTTCTTTAAATTAACCTGATGTAACTGGATTTGTTTTCACTTTATTAGCTTTGGAGGGGGTTCTCTTGAGGACCTCAGTGTCATTATATTATCTGAGGAGCAGATCTGCTTCAGTCTGATGGAAATTTTTAACAAGAGCAATGTTTTCCCATTTCAGAGTGAGTGAATACTTTACTGAAATCCAGGGGGCTGATGCTCTACTGCATTACCAGTAAACATGAAGTGACAAACAGCTGGCAAAGTCAAAGGGAGACAGAGAATACCAAGTGCTGGTGTGCCTGCTGATCTGCAGGAGGGCTCACACTCAGGTGTATTTTTGTGAGTGATTTTATCTGCCCAGAAGATTTTAGCTCTCAGCCAGCTCTGAAGCAATCTTGTTTTCAGTATTTATTGTTAGCTGGTTGTCTGATCTTCTCCTTGTACCACCTACCTGAGGTGTGGGAGCTCGGTGACTTCATCATCAGGATGTTTAATGCCTGGCAGTAGCTGCCCCCTGTCCCCTGAAGCCTCTGCCTGCAGCCCTTGTGCCCTCAGCAAGCTCAGAAGGGCTGGGGCCAGGCAGGGGCTCTTTCCAAGGTGGCAGGAGCAGGTTGATAAATGCCACAGCAGGATTGTCAAACTCTCCATGCAGCAGGTGAGACAGACGTGGTGGAGTGTCCTCCCCACTGGAGACAGGCCCTGCTCCTTATTTCTGTTGTGTGAGGAAAACAGCCAAATAATATGAGCCCTGTCACAAAACTAATTTTCAACTATTTGATTATCTAGAACCATTTTGGTGCAGATAAATATTTCTGACTCCGGTCAGCACATTATTGCTTTGACCTCTCACCCCTGGCGAACCCCTGTCTGCATCCTCCCAGGCTGGATGGCTTGAAAACTATTATCAGTGACAAGTAAAAGACTGCAGAGAAATAAACAACGGGGACCTCTGAGCTTGCCCTTGTAAACTCGGGTCAGGCATCACCCGAAAAGCGCCCAGAACACAGACAGATCAATGCTCTGCACAGTCCTCTGCAGATGCACTCACTTGCAGAGGGCTTTCACAAGCTATAATGCATGTTCTGATAATGTCTTAGCACTGCATTTTTTTTAAAGTACTTCCTTTGTTTGTTAAGGTGCCTTTCAAGCCAAGTCAGTGCTGGCTTTCCATAAAGATTCTCTGGTGCTTCCATCACATACGTTGAAAGTGGTGTGCACAGAAGCAGTTCTGTCAATATATTTTTTTATGTATTATTCAGCTCCTGTTGTTTGTGTTTGCCAAGGAAGTTTGCATGCAATCTGCCAGGTTAGTTTCTTAAAAGCTTGGATGCTGAGTTTCAGTTTTCATCTAACTCTTCCTTGTATAGGAATGAGCTGTCAGGAGCAGTATATTTTTTTTTTGTTCAGTGCTGTGCAAGTCCTGGATGTCCAAATAGAAATGTGACAGGCAGAAAAACCAAGAATGTGCATTTTTTTTTCATTTAAAAGGAATTAGTAAGTTCTTGAGGTAGTTTTTGTTTAGCAGTGTTGGTGTCAAAGTAAAGTACTCCGTGCTTCTGCACTGTGGTAGCTGAAATTTGAATAAGGTCCTGGTTTTTATCAGCCATCACTTGGGAATCGAGATGAGCAGTGAGGGCTTTTGTAGGGGATCTTCTGTTTCAGTGAATTAGCACCATGAAAGCAGCACTGGGGTGATAGGATTATGGTTGCAATGAACACCCAGAACTAATCTGCTTCCATGATTCGCTGGGTACAGTTGGGAAGAAAGCTAATCCAGAGGGAAGCATTTTACTTTTCCCCCCATGCGTACTGGAGATCACATTGTCCTGAATGACCCCAGTTTCCTCTTACACTGCTGTGTTGAAACTGAAAGGTGCTGCACTGTTACCTTTGGGATGTTCCTAATCCCATTGTCATGAGGGTCCTGGTGAAGCATCACACTGGCTTTGCCTGTTACTTGCTGCTGCTTAATGAAATCCCAAGAGTAAAGCTAAATTTGGGTTTACAGCATTCATCTCTAAAAGGCATTTTTACTTTGGTGGTGTTGCACTGCTTTTCTGGTAATTTGGGTTAAAATCCTAGTGATACCTTTGCTGATACCTGCTTTTCACCACTTGTGAAATATAAGGCATGGGTGTAATGGTTTTTTGGTGGAGGGGGATGTGTAATGGGCAGGAACAACAGGGGAACTTGGGTTCAGTTTCTCTTCTGGCAGGGCACTTGGTCTTGTGCAGTCGTGTAAAGAGCAGCTGAATCTGGCCTAAATCCTCACTCCTAAGGTTCCTTGTGGCAAAGCACCCTGAAGATCTCTAGAAAGGGTGTACTAAAGACAGCCTGTGGTGTAGGGAGGGGAATTCAGACCCAGAAATCCAATCCCTTGCTTTCTCTGTGCTGCTCTGTAAAACAAAGAACCCTTCCCTGCATCACTAACACGTGCTGATGAAAGATGCTTTTAGGATTTAGGTGTTTAAAGAGTCTGGTAAGAGGGAAAAATACTCAGACTTGAAAGTCTGCTCTGAGGGCTTAGTGCTGACCTGTTGAAGTCTGACTGATAGACCCTGGAGCCCAGGCTGAGAGTTTTGCTCCTCTTCTTTTAGACAGTCTCTGCTCTAGCTCATGTGTTAATAGAGATGCTCGTGCATGTGGGCTTGGCCAGAGTCCAGAGACACAAGATAGGACCTGATGCAAGGGTTACTTCAGAGGTGGCATTTCCTTCCCTTTGTTTCAGAATTTTTTGAAATCCTGGTTTGAAGCATCAATCTCAAGCCAGACTGAGCAAACCTACATTTTCTTTCTACGTTTCCCTTTCTCTCCATTTGACTCTTTTACTGGCTTTGCTTATAGTCCTGGTGTGCTTTCCAGGAGCTGCCATTAGTCATGTTCCCCAGAGTCCCTGTTTCCCTCCTGGCTGTGATGCATGCCACTGCCATAAGTTTTCAGTTTATTTAAAACCCCGCTGCAGCAGCTTTCCCCCCTGCATCCCTTTCCGAACTAAAAGCACTAGGCTATTCATTATTTTCAATAAATAAGCAGTCATTTTGTTAATCCATCTTAAAAAGTATGATCACCCACAGGTGGAGTGCTTTTTTATTACTGTTATTTGATTCCTCCTCATAGATCATTTTGCAGTTCTCCATCTCTCAGTCACGTTTCTAGGCTGCTGTGGGCAGCAGTGCTCCCCAGGGCTTTGGGGTGCTCTCACAGGGACAGGGCTCAGTGGAATTGGCTTCAAGGTGGGCAAATTCCTCTGCACCTTCCTCTGCCTCCTGTGCTGGCAGGATCTTGCTTCTTGCCTTGCCCATCTGACTGTTGGCAGTCAGATCCCTGAGCCAGGTTTCTTTAAAAAAACACTGCAGCAGCAGTTGTACAAGGCAGGGAGGAAACAATAACCTAGAGGTTCTGCCTAAATACTTGTCTAGGCCAGCTTATGATAGGTACTGCTGTCCTGGTGCTGGGCTTGAGTTAGGAGGGCTTGATTCTGTGCCATTGATCCTAATGTCATAGATACAAATGCAACATTTATTCTGGAATAAATTAGTAGTATTTCTGCTTCTGCCTTTGAATTGCATCACGTGTAAGTGAGATAAAGACTGAGGCTCTTGGCATGGTGTAATTTTAAATGGGAAAGCAGAGGATGAATTTTTAGAAATGCTTGTTCCTAGCAGAAGTTTGCACTTGGTGAATTATGCTCTTAATTTAAAAGAAAAGCAAAATAAAATCCCTAACATGAAAATCCTGTCTGTGCTTTAAAAAAGCACATACATGGATGTGTACACACAAACTATTGTACATAAATTGTACACAAACTATTGTACATAATACATAAAAAATAACAAACCCACAAAAAGCAGTTATTTAAGCTGCAGGTAAAAGTTATTTGGCAGTGTCTGGGTTTTGTTTGGCTCACACTGTAAAAAGCCCCCAGCTGTGATGTTTTCCTCCCTGTGCTTCCAGTGGGGCCTCCTCCAGTCTGCTGGTGTGGGGCTGCTGGGGTGGGTTTGGCTCGGGGCAGCAGTGGGAGAGGCACCAGAGTGCAGGGGAGGATGTGGAACATGTGTAAAGCTCCTGGTTGGAAGGCTCTGAGAGATGAACATGGGGGTTGAAGGCGGCGTTTGGATGGAACATTCAAAGAGTGAGGTGGGGCCAGGTGGGGAGCACAAGGATGGGAAGGCAAATCCCATCCCAGGCACCATGGAGAGAGCTGTGTGGGGTAATCCAGAGATGGGACTGGGGGCTGATTCACACTGGCACTGCTGTGGTTTGCATCCTGTGGAGGCAAAAGGGGATAGAAAAGGCATTTATGTTTTTGTTTTAAATTAGTTTGCCTTTTTTTTGGAGCTTGGGAGCCCCTGAGCTGGTTCTATGGAGATGGCATTACTGAGTGCATGTGTGCTGAGCATATGTGAGAGGGGAATTGAATTGCTTAGAGAGGTTTGTCAGCTCTAGGTACAGCAAAGAGATGAGAAAAGACAGACGTTTTGGGACTGTTTCTGCTAATTTTGTGTGGAAGAGTAAAATGCATTGAATTATGCTGAGAGAGGGGACGTGACACGAGGCACTGAGGTGATGCCTCTTCACATGGTAAAGAGCAGATTATAAAAGCAAGGGCAGAAATGGGAACAGATGGTGAGATTTTTGTTGGGGAAAGGTAGTTATTGGTTCTTTAAATTTGTTTTTAGGAGGTGACTAAAGAAGTCAAGACCACTAGTGGAGAAAAATACTGAGAAACAACCTTGCCAACGAAGCATTGCAGACATTGCAACATTTCCATTGTTTTCTCAAACAACAAACCCAGGAGGTCAGGCTGCAGGATGAGTGTCCCTTCTCCTCCCTGACCCTTGCACCGTTCCTGCCTTTGCTGGGAGCACATCTCTTTGCAGAGGGGGGCCCTCCTGGCTAACCCTGCTCGAGGCAGGGCTGCAGGAGGTGTCACACAGGCTGCTGTCACTGCCAGGCACTGCTGCTGCTCACCTGCAGTTGTTTTGTTTTCCTGTTGAAGCCCTCCATCCATGATGGTGAGTTCATTGACCCAGAGAGGGAGGCAGCCCCAGCCAGCCCGGGGAGATGAAGGACTTGTGTCAGCCCGAGCAGGGAGGATTTGCTGGGGAGCATCATGGTTTTCACATTTATTTTGCCAGGCTGGTAACGGGCAAAATTATCCTGCATTTGTCACAGCTCTTTCTAGAACTCTGATCTTTTTGTCTGTATTTAGAGATCTTTCTATTCTCTGTTTAACAACAGGAGGCTTTAGGTTTAAATGGCACAATAGTGTATGTAATTTATATATACAAAAAAGATAAATTGCTGCTTCTCGAGACACAAAATGCAAGCATTGCATTGTTGGCTGAATTAACTTTTGTGCTATGTCAGGCGTGGAAGTTATTGTTAGAGATATGATTTTAGTATATAGCAGTACTAAATATTTTATCTTGTTGGCAAGCGGTGTTGTTGCAGAAGGTTTAAACTTCAAAGTGAGCTTTGGTAAAATGCCTTTAAAATAAAAGAAAAAAAAAAGGTGGAGAGGGAGATGTAAGAGTGACTTGATTTGTGCTGGAATGATTTCACAGAAGGATTGTTATCCACTGAGACACAAGGCTTCTATTTGACCTCCTGCTGACTTCCCTAAACAGTGTTTGTAGGATGTTTAAACACTTAAAAAAAAAAA